>BACB01000454.1:0-152412 GCA_000338015.2 Ganoderma multipileum BCRC 37180 | reverse complement strand
TGCTACATACGCACGTTGGCGTTCGGCGATAGTGAGCCCTGGACGTTTCATAACGCCGTCTTGACAATGCAATTCGCCACCTGAGTGATCCACTACACCGGTTGCTGTCCTCTATGCAAGACGAGCGTGTCTCGCAGTGACGTAGACACCCTCCGAAAATCGCGGCATTATATGGCTAAAGCATCCATGAGCATACGATGGGAAGTCTGGGAAGAGAATAGCGGCAAAATCAATATTCAACTCCAATGGCACTGGTGATGTACGACTGACATGATAGTGTCAGGCAGGGGCGAGGATATCAAGGAAAAGATAGATGGGGTGCGGCACGAGGATCTGCCAAACAAAAGGAGGATAGACGAACGTTAACGGGCACCTGGTATAGCGGCCAGGGAGAAAGCAGACAAGCTGACTGATCGGATGATGACCATAGTTCAGTTTGCCTCGGCGAAGTCCCTCAGATACTGCAGCTGCTTCGAGACCTCGTCCTTGAATGCGACGATATCGCTACTGTTCTTGATGACCGCGCGGACCGTGTCCTCCTTCAGCCTGTTCACCTTCTCGACCTGTTCGCGGTATCTAAACAATTTGAAGGGCGCTCCGTAAGTACGTGATCGTTCGACAGCGAAGATGCCAAAATCATGTGCAAAATTTGACGTGGGGATTGACGTAGCGGAGCAGAGCGCAACGGGTACATGATAAGTGACAGATGAGATAAGAAAACGTACGCAATTTGCAGGGCCTGTAGTCGGGACTTGACACCAACCCCATTGGCCATGGCCGCTGTCCGCGCGGCAGCGAGATCTCGCTCTAGCCGGGAAGCCTCAGCATTGCTGACCAAAGTCTCTTGCTGCGCCGCCTGGAGGCCGTAGCGAAAAAGACGGCGTGGTCAGTAATCCGAGCAGTGGTTCGGGCGAATCAATGGAACACGTACCTCGCGCAGCTCGTCTGCTTGATCGTTCAGTGCGTTCGTCTTATTCATCACCTCCAAGACCTCTTCTTCGACCGTTTCGCACTCGAGCGTGAGTTGGTCGAGCTCGTCATCTAACCGTATTCGCTCGCTCTCTACGTCAGCCCGGGCGGTCATCTTCATCTCCGCGATGCGGTTCAGCGTCGGCTTCACCACCTTCCTAATGTCCGCCCCGGTCAGCAAGCCTTGCGGATTCGCCGCTGCCGAATGCAGGTCTATTGTGAGGTCGACGTCCTCAAGAGGCGGTGGCATCGGTGGGAACAGCCCGAGCGTCGACAAGAGGTTGGTATACTGGTCAAGCGCCTCTTCCGCGTCGGACACCTTCCGTGTGAGCGAGACCTCAAGCCGTACAACAACCTGCGAGGTCTCGTGCTTCTTGTGCTTGAGAGACTCTAGTTCGCGAGTCAGGTTCTGGTGATCGGTGTTCATGCGCAGGACCTCCTCAGGTGAGAGGTTCTGTTCCTTGACGATGCCCTGGAGCCGCTCCTCTTCCGCACGTATTCTCTCCAGATCGCCCACTTGGTATATATCAGGACGCAGGATTGGAGCAGGGTACTGGGATACGTACAGTTGTATTCTAGCTCAGTCTTCTCGTCCTGCACTTGACGCAGCCATTTCTGCCTGCGCTCCTCAAATCGACGAAGGATCTCTTCGAACTTAAGCTTGTCCCGCTTCAATGACCCGTTATCTTTCTTGAGCTCCTCGAAAGGGGGCTTAGGGTGCATCAGTCGTGAACAACGGAATGTGTTCATACAAAATGCGACTCACCGCCGACTTCTTCAGCTGCTCCCACTCCGTCTGGATTTCAAGCAACTTCTCGCGGCGCTGCTCCAGATCAGAAAGGACGCGTGAGTCCTTCCTCGCTGTGACAACCATCAGCCTAATTTTGGACGCAGCGCTCAAGTGCTTACCATAACGCTCCTCCAGAAGCTTTTCCTGCTCCGGGAAGACATCCCGTCCTTGCAAGAAGACTTCATATGCGGTGGTGTTGTGGTCCAAAGCGAGTGCTAGGTGATGGTTAATGTCGTCGTCAAATTCGTCGGGGACCAACGTAGGATCTTGCAGCGACGGGTGTCCACTGGTCATATATTGCTCGCGGGCCTAGTGCATATTGGTGAATTGCGGCTGTCGGAGGTGGCGGACGACGCACCTTCCCAAGCTCGGCCAGCCAATGGAGCATGCCGAGCAATGCGGGCCACGAGTGCATGGCGGCAGGTGTCGGGAGCCATTTCATGTCGATTTGTCCAACATAAGGGTACTTCATAGCTCGCAATGCCTGAATGAAGTGATCTTCGAAGCGGATCTCCAGTTCGAAGGGCCATAGAGGGTCTAGACATGTGATGAGGTGCTGGAAGACGGCTCGAAAATCTTTTCCTGTGATGTTCTGAAGAATTTGGGGGGCGACTTCGAAACCCGTGTTGACGAGGTATGTGCCGAGGTCTTGTCGCATCTTGGCCTGAAACGACCGGTCACGGAGGGGACGTATGTCCTTCGTTTGGCTCGACGGTGGTGCGGCTGCCTGGTTTCCTCCCTGCCACATGGACCCCCTCCGGATATTACTGCGAAGTGGAATGAATATAAGGACATGCTAAAGCCACTATATTGCAAATCAATAGGGAGACAAGAGGAAAGTTCGGCCCTAAAATACATCGGTCAGACAGATTGATTCTCAGGTCGACCTGCTCTATCCGGCCGGTGTTTACAAACGTCAGGAAGCTTGCCGCAGAACGGGGAACAGCAGAAGAAATGCAATGCCAGGATCATAGCCCGACGCAGCACTCAGATAACGTACGTCGGCGTGTTAGACTTGTGTGTCCGTCTCCTGACAGACAACTAACCGCTCTAATCGGGATGGAGATGAAAAGCTCGGACCGTAGTTAACGCCAGTCTCGCGACCGACCAAGCTAATCCCGTGCTTCCTCCCTTTTATAGTATCTCCGCAACTGGACCTATACCCCCTGCTTCTCTCTAAATGCCCCTCACAGAAGCCCAGGTTCAGAAAAGCGGTACTCACTTGTGCAAGGGGGTACGGCCATAAGCCTGAGGCTTACTCGCACTCTGAAGGAGCGGGTTCACGTTTTGTGAGCGCATAAGTGACTGTCTTGGATTTGAAGGTGGAGGCATTGGATAGGGTGCGCGGATGGCAGGCCCAGCGAGGGACATGCGTCCATGGCCGTGGGTGGGTTTCTTTATAGTAGAGGGCATGGGAAGGTTGGATCGGGCGTTGCCATAAGGATCTGCGTGTGGTGCCATTGTGCTGCGTCGCCCAGCGTACTCCATAGCAAGAAGGCGGACACGAGCGGATCGGGTCCGTCGGAGACGAGAGCGGGACAGTGTACGGTCAGGGGCGGTGGTGGACAAAAGCAACCAGCGCGAGTTCAGCGCGAGCCGCGTTCAACGCGTCATGTCACACGAGCACGTGTTCGCGACCACCCAAGCGCCGAGAGCCGAGATGGTCCGGACTCGGATTCGGAAGCCGCATCGACGGCCTGGATGCCCTCCCAGTTCACCGAGTCCCAACATGTTCTTCCTTCTTTCTCTCGGCCACCCACCTCCCCCTCGTACACATTGTTGACTCCTTCCGGGAAAACACACCATGTCTACGACTAAGGACCTGTTTGGAGGCACAATCACCGCTACTCTGCCCACCAACTTCATCGATGCTTCGTATGTCTTCCCAGCCTCATCTACGTCACCAGTATGCGGACTCTCTCTCCATCCAGAGACCTTCGACAGGTGCCCGATACCCAGGAAGTCTTTCTATCGCCTAATTCTGGGGTCAGCATCATCATTGAGGTCCTTAAAAGCGTCACCGCGGCCGATCTCCGAGAAGCAGCCGGGTGCGTTTGCCCCGGCCCCCTATCCCTCCATTCACTTATGAAGGGTATTCTACGACCTTTCAGTGTCCATTTTGACGCATTGGCCCACGACAACGATGCAAAATCCAAAGATGTTCATCAGGTAGAACACGTTGCAAACGGGTCCAAAGGCGCCACACCCGACCCCGTAGTCCTGTTCGGCACTCAGTCCGTACAAAAATTCAACAGCAAGACCATGGATGAGGTTCGGATATTGCTCGCTCTTTTTAGGGTGAAGGAAAAGGACATCGATCTCGTCATGATCATGAACGTTCCCATGACCGGCGCGGACGGTGGAGCCGTCAGCGAGAGTGACTGGTCGGAGGCGAAGAGTGTCTTCGACGTCGCCACGAAGTCCTTGCGTATCGTGGACTACGGGTTGTTTGAATAGCGATAACGACATCATTATGAATCTCTCCTGTGCATTATTCCCCAACGACACAGTTGACCTTTACGCACACTTCCCCCTGTCCAGATTTCGGCCACGGACGTCTGCCCATTGCAATATATAGTCGTTGCTCAAGATTCCACGTAATGAAACACGCCGCCAGACATGGATCCGATCATGCTTTTTGGTCCTCCACTTCCATGCCAAGCCCTCAAGAATTGTCGAAGAGATAAGTCTTCAAAGACTCCCGAACCGCAAAGGCGACTTATCGGGTTAGAAGTATGCTCTGATCTTCTCAATCACAGTCTAGTTCACCTCGTTCCATGGCAACCTCGTGCGGTCTTGAGTTCATCCCCAGTACACTCGCCATCAGCCTACGGACAACCACCTTTCGGTCGTCGGTTGTCCGTTGAACGGTCTCGTATGCCTTTTTTCTTTCTCGTATGTCAAGGCGAGCGGAACATTTACGTAGCAAAGTACCTATCTTTCTCTGAGCGTCCGATCGTCAGCTTTGCCCGCCCATTTGTTTTCTGCTGGGCCAATAATCGAAGAGCTCGGGCAGCTACTTAGAAACTTCGACGTGTCCTGGCAACGGTCCTAGGAAGAGTAGAAGATGCAACCGCGGATATCTCGCCGGTCCTGCCATCTACATTAAAGCACAAGGTTGTATGACATATCTGCGGATCTGCGACCATTGTCCTAATGAGCGAGTTGCCACATGCATTAACTGTACAGTTAGCGAGCTATAGATACAGAGTAGTGTGAAGGCGATAAGTAAAACGATCGGGGAATCACGAACAAGCAAAACAAACTCTGAAACAACGACAGCCACGTCGACTACCACCAATTCTGAGACCCGTATCCGCAAAGGATGCCTCGTCTAACCCAAACCGGTATCAACCCTAACACCTGACCAGATGAGAAGCATAGCGCACAGAGCGTACATATCGCTTAGAGATGGCAAGAGACAGAAACCACTAGGCAGCAACTTCAACACTCCTCCCCACCTCGTCCCTCTCCGCAGCCGCCTCCGCTTCCGGGTCCTCCTCGATCCTCTGGCCAACCACGTTGGTCGTCTCCGCTGCCGCCTTCGCCTCCTTCTTCCGCTTCGCGGACTCCTTAAGCTTCTCCCACCGCTCCCGGAAGCGCACAATCATGGCTTTCTGTAGTGCGGCGCACCCCACACGGATATCGCATGCATCAGCTTCTGTCCGGCTAGCGGCGCCCACAAAGCCACGCGCCAGAATGTGGAACAGGACAACGGAAGGACGCACCTGCTTCTCGTTCTCGTTGCGGAGATTTCGGACCTCCTCCTCAAGTTCACGCACGCGGCGCACGAGCTGGTGATCACGATCTCGGCCGGCGTTGACGGCTGTGACGGCTGCGGGTACTGGGGATGGCACGGGTACATTGATGTTCAGGGATGCAATATCCACCGGGGTGGTTGGGGTTGGGCGTGGTATCACGGTCGAGGACATCATGGCGCGGTGAGCCTGAGCCGAAACAAACGCGAACATGAGCACGAGCTTCTCTTCTTCGCGGGGTAACAGGAGGACGAATCGCGGAAACATGGACTACCGCAGACGTAGAAAGCGTGGATGGAGCGAGAACCATACCTCTTTCCTCGCGACCATGATGCTATCCCGTAATTGCTGGTCCTGTTCCTGGCGCGCCTTCAGCGCCGCCTCCATGCTCACCAGCTGCTGTCGCTGCTTCTCGAGCTCCGCCTTGAGGGTTGCATTTTCCTCCTTCAGCGATGCCACGCTAGGGTCCCCTTTGGCCGGAATCATACAGAAGGAGTCGGACATATCGTCATCTAGAACCCAACTACCCGATTAGTACGCGATTTTCCCAGCGACTGCCGTAAACAAGATGCCATACCCTCGAACGCACGGACATCATCGTCCCAATCGTCATTGAGGTCGAATGCATGAGACGGCTGTGGCGGTGGGGGGAAGGTACTAGGACCGGACGCCGCCTCCGTTTCCGAGCCTGTCGCGGACGAATCGTATCGGGTGAGCATCCTCGAGTGTGCAGCCTTCATCAGGTTGATTCCACGGGAAATCTTCTTGGATATTGGATCTTCTGGGTCAGTATCGCTGCTCCAGCTTCTGTTTCGCGCAGGGTTCAGATTTGGGTCCTCGGGTGCGAGTGGAGCGGTGGCAAATGCGACAGGTCGAGAGAGGTGCTCCAGCATGCCTTCGGTGGCCTTCCAGAACTGATGGAACGCGTCTCCTGGGTCACTCTGCGATGTGGAGCGTGAACAATTACCCCAGACGTAGAACAATGAAGGGGGCGTACTCTTTGCCCCAGGAGCATGAACGACTCGTCCACCGTTTGTTGGGACTCTGACAGTTTGTTTTGCACCTGTGGCGGAGGGGAGGGTGCGGAATGAGGGGGAGGAGAGACGCTAGTGCTGGATCCGGCAGTTGGGACACGAGTGGGTTTCTGTGGCAAAGAAGGATCCTTGTTCTCTTCTTTTAACTTTGCAATGCGTCTTTGCAGGTCCTTGCCCATCTTCATGTGCTCGTTATGCAGCATGCGCAAAGTTCGCTTTGTCTAAGTCGAGGAATGACGAAGGCGAGATCGATCGAACGCACGTCAAGCATGGGCAAGCGGTGAGCGGGCTGGAAGAAAAGAAGGAGCGGGAAGCGGGCAACGGCGCACATTTTCGTCACTGGATGCATCTACACATGCCTGGAACGCCTCCGCTGCCTTATAATGCTCTTCGGCAGCGGGTATAAGCAGCCCGCGCGCGAGGAAGTCGTCCGCGTTGGCAGCGTGCTGGTGCGCCTGCATACACAACCGCCGGGCGTGTACAGGCACAGGCGAAAGAGCCTGTCAGCGAAAACATCATGATTATTGGCCAAACAAGATGCATACATCGTTCAAGGGCGAATCCATAGGTGCCATTTGGTTGGGAATATGGGATGGAGGGGATAGGGAGGGAGCAAGGGTGGTGGCGAGGCCGCGCAGTCCGACTCCGAGGCGAACGCCTGATAGTGACGCGCGCACTCTGCTAACCCTAGCTTTGGGTTTCTCTCGCTACAAAGCACCAAGGTCCAACTTAATAGGTCAACCAGGAAAATAACCCTGCTTGCCTCACACTCCCCATTCTAGACGAGACTGAAATGTCCCCTGCGCCCATGCCCTTCCACTCGGCCGCAGAAGTCCAGCTTTGGAGTATTCGCCCCAGTATTGGAGCAACTGCCGGTACTTTTTTGAATCTGTGCCTTCAGAGGGAGATCGGGATCCACTCATCGACCGTCATAGTAGCACCCCACCGCGGATATTCCTCATACATCCGCGCTGTGCAGGCGGCACGAACATACATACTCCTGGTGACTAGTCCGTGCGGCTATGTTCACGGAAGTGCATAAAGGCGCGCTTTCAGGCCACAGGGCACGAAGCTCGTCCATTCTTCCCCCCTAGTCCACCAACACCGACGTCCTTTGCGCGGAGACGCTATACACTCTGGCGCGGCCATAATGTTTATTCATCTAAACATTTTCAAGAGGAAGGAGGAAAAAATCGAGGCTGGTTTCAGCGAGCTGACCAGAAAGAACCGCGTCGAGGTCGGTCATAGAATCTCTCGTGAGTTAGTGATCGCAGAGCTCACACAGCCCGACAGAAGGGTTCTCGTAAGCCGCCTGTGAGGCCCAGGACAGCTCCTGGTTCTCTCGAATGGCCTACGCAAGTGAGCATTCCATGCGAGCGCGTTCCCACAGAAGAACTGACAGGAGGTTTGGGTCCAGAATCGTCGGAGCATCCAGTATGACATGCCATTCAGTGTAAGTTTGCTTCCGCTGGCCACCCTTGTTTCATGCCGACATGTTGGATAGGACGAGCCTATTCAGTCACCCATGTCCTTGTATGCGGCGGCGCGGTTTCCCACCCCTCGCGACGAATTTCCTAGGCCTCCATTATGTCGCAGCGTTTCGTCAGCGTCGTGCGCAATTCGCAACCCTTTCCGCACGGAAACCAGCGAATCCGTTGCCACCCTCACTCATCTCCCGGGGTGGTCAAGCGAATCCGTTGACGTAGTCCAAGGGACGGTCTCGTCGCACACGCCGATGCGGAGGATGACGCCTCCGTGTGTCGCCCCTCAGAAAGCTGCGATTTTCACACATTCAGGCCAATCAGACGGGACATCACCAGGCTCAGAGTCACCCTCCACGCCAGTTGTGTTGGCGCGGTCGAGAAGCCTGAACAATGGCAAAGTATGCTCGCCCTTTTATAGCGGCTGATCACAAAATGTTCTGACGACATTCTCATTCAGGCTTCCTCTGGTTCTGCGCCAGTCCGCCCTCCGCTGCAACGGTCCTCGCACGAGGACATTCTTATTTCTAAACGCTCGTCACGAAGGGTTTATTGAGCGTCACTACACTAGACACACTAGACTCTGTGGTTCCAGGCAGGTTCACCGCCCGGAACAGGGACTCCGGCTCTTACATTGGACCACACATACGTAGATCACGCATGAACTCATGGACAGAGTCATAATTACTTATATTGGACTGTAATGGACAACTACTGTATTCACCTTGTTTACGACTTTACATCCCAGGACACTTAGTACTTTGTACAGCACGCATTATGCACTGTATCTCGATGCTGCTATGGTTTGTATGGAACAGGATGCCAAGGGGCCGTTCTACCAGGTTCACGTTATACGCTACCTGATGCCGCGCTGAACCTTGCCTTAACCTGCAAGAACCTCGCTTGCCTATTTGGGAAGCAAACTAAGCGCGTAAGTATGCGAGCGAAATCTCTTGACAGAGATCTCACCTTGCGTTGTATCCTGTCCTCATCCCATTCTCAAAATGTTTCAACGCGATCCGCGAGCTGGTGCTTTCTTGGGAGGTGATCGTGTGTCTGGACAAGATGTTCGGGATCAAAATGGTGTGTGTCGACGAGTCCCTCCACCCGCGATGTTTGTTGAAACGCCATATACACGCAGTCCTTGCTGCTCAAACCATTGCAAACATTGTGAAGAGCTCGCTAGGACCAATGGGCCTCGACAAGATGCTGGTAGATAACATCGGAGTATGTCGGTGCCCACACAGACCCTTCACATTGCCTCATAACCTCCCTTTCCTCGCAACGCGTTTCAGGAAGTCACTATCTCCAACGACGGTGCGACGATTCTCTCGCTTCTTGCCGTAGAACACCCAGCAGGCCGCGTCTTCGTCGATCTCGCACAAAAGCAGGACAAGGAAGTTGGGGACGGGACGACCTCGGTCGTGCTCATTGCCGCCGAGCTTCTTCGTCGCGCAAACGAGCTCGTGAAGCAGAAGATCCATCCCACTACAATCATCACTGGCTACCGTCTCGCGTGCAGGGAGGCATGCAAGTTTATGCAGGACCAGCTGAGCGTGAAGGTGGATGCGCTTGGACGGGAGGCTCTCATCAACGCCGCGAAGACGAGTATGTCAAGTAAGATAATTGGCGGGTGAGTCCTTGCTTGATATATCCAAGCAGTTCGGGGAGAGAAGGTGTCGCAGCATTGTGGACCGGGCTTAAAGAGGAAATGGATAGGGATGACGATCTCTTCGCACCCATGGCGGTGGATGCGATGTTGGCGGTGAAGACGATTAACAACAGGGGGGACGTCAAGTACCCCGTGAAGGCTGTCAACGTCCTCAAGGCGCACGGCCGCAGTGCCCGAGAGTCGTTGTTTGTAAAGGGCTATGCGCTTAATTGCACTGTTGCAAGTCAAGGTGCGTTCATTCCTCTCTATCGCGGTGGTGACGTAACTATAGCGAGCCATACTGCAGCAATGAAGAAACGTATCACTGGCGCGAAGATCGCGTGTCTCGACATCAATCTCCAAAAAGCGCGTATGCAACTCGGTGTTCAGATTTTGGTTGATGACCCGGAGCAGCTCGAGGACATCCGCAAACGGTATGTCCACGTTTGACACTGGAGATTTGCTTGCTTATTACGTCGCGCGTCGTAGGGAATCCGAGATTACTCTCGAGCGTATCCGCAAAATCCTGGCCGCTGGTGCTAACGTGGTTCTCACCACGAAGGGTATCGACGACCTATGCCTGAAAGAGTTCGTCGAGGCTGGTGCGATGGCCGTTCGCAGGTGTAGAAAGGAGGATCTTCGCCGCATTGCGAAGGCAACGGGCGGCACCCTTGTATCCAGTCTTGCCAACCTGGAAGGCGAGGAGTCGTTCGAGCCGAGCTACCTTGGTTATGCCGATGAAGTTGTCCAGGAACGCATCTCCGACGACGAGCTCATCCTCGTCAAGGGGACCAAGGTCGTCAGTTCATCCTCGATCGTGTTGCGTGGCGCGAACGATTACATGCTTGACGAGATGGAGCGCTCACTGCACGACACCTTGTCTATCATCAAACGGACTCTGGAGAGTGGATCCGTCGTGCCTGGTGGTGGCGCCGTTGAGTCGGCTCTCAGCATCTACCTGGAGAACTTTGCGACGACGGTGGTGAGTGTCAAGTGATCTCGAGATTTACAGGTCCTTCTCCGCGTTTAACTAAATCCGGGACTAGGGCTCACGGGAGCAGCTTGCTATCGGAGAGTTCGCGAGCTCACTGCTGGTCATTCCGAAGACCCTCGCGGTCAACGCGGCGAAGGATTCCACGGAGCTCGTGGCAAAACTGCGTTCCTACCACAACGCTGCCCAACAGGCGCCTATCGGCGATCCGAAGAAGGTGCTGCTCCGATACGGTCTCGACCTGTTCAATGGCGAAGCGCGAGACAATGTAGCTGCGGGCATCCTCGAGCCCACGGTCAGCAAGGTCCGCAGTTTGAAGTCCGCGTTCGAGGCGGCGGTATCTATTCTTCGGATAGACGACGCCATCCAATGTGTTCCTGGTGAGTGAACGGCTGGTCTCTGAACTCTCCAAAGATCATCCTCAAGCTTTGAATTCCGCAGAATCGAAGGGTGAAGGTGATGGCCACGGACACTAGAAGCTGAGGATAAAGGAGTGGAACGCATCATCGGTGTACATCATCTACGATACAAGTGGCTACGAGAGTATGAAACAAGTAATGTCCGAGTACGCGCAGTGTACGGGCTGCTTTTGCGTTGCCGGTGGCCCCATTGCCAAAGCCGTAAGATGCGTTCCGGACTTGATTAGCTTTCGTTTAACCACGGCATTGTGGTCTGAATATGTTCCGGTGTCGGCGGGGGTTGCCTATCACGTGACGGGGCATAGACGCGTTTGGATTGGCGAGGGTCGACGTGCGCAAGGGCCATGGCCAAGGCGTTGCTTCTTTGAACATCCCCTTGCACCTCCCGCCACTTCCCTCCGTCCCCGTCTCGCGCGCGACCCCACGCACTTCTCGCGCCAGGCTCTCAGTCCACTTTTCGATATCTATGCGTTAGGAATACTATGCCTCCAAAGACTCCCCAGGCGGTCCTCACCCTGCAGCTATGTCAACGCTATTCTTCACTCGTATGGCACTTCCTCGACGCCGATCTACACAAGTCCGCGCTCTTCTATGCTGAACGATACTTTGTTCTCGACATTAAAAACCATGACGCGCGGCATCTATATGCCACCGCGCTTCTGCAGGCGGGTCAACCACACTCAGCGCATAAGCTCGTCAACCCGCCTATGGACAATAGATGTACGGGGTGCGTCGCCATCATCGCAAAATGTTGTGCGGCGCTGGGTAGGCATAGGCAGGCGCGGGAGGCGTTGGAGACGTGCTTACGGGACGAATCATACACACCAACTCGTGCGTGTCTTTATGATGTGGTTATCACCTCGCGTCCGAGAACAGCTTTTATGACTCGTCGTCGTGCAGAATCAATGTCTATCCGCCCGGCGAGGGCATTTCCGGAAGAAGCGATCCTGCACTGTCAGGCAGGAAATACCGCTCTGAAGGGCAACTTGCACGAAAGCGCAGGCAGGAGTTACCGTCGAGCACTGGAGTTGGATCCAATGCTCTGGGAAGCCTTCGAGGGTCTGTGCGCTATTGGTATGTCTTCCTTTCAATCTGTCGTCAGATATTTATGCTCAGGTTTTTACAGGCGATATTCCGCCAATAGACACATTATTCCCGTCTCGGCCGGCCCCAGTGCTTCAGAAGTCTGGCGAAGCAGGCCCCAGCAAACCAATCATACCAGTTGCAACAGGTGCCGGCTTTTTCACGCCTGACGCTGGCAACGGCGGTAACCTCTTTCGTGGTTGGAAGCCCGAAACGAGAATGGGTGCCTTTGCTGGACCACGAGATTCAATGTTCGTGTTGACATTCCCAAAACATTCTATTTGCTTTCTGCTCATGTTGTTGCTGACAGAGCGACGACTGACTCTTCGTTCTATGGCGAGCCCTCATTTCAGGGACCTATACGTGCAAGCCGGTCGCAGCCGACCACGTTGCCGGTTCAGCCACCAGCTGTGCGTCCTCTTTCTTCAGCCGATGAAGCGGGCCCAGTGACCAAGAAACTGCGGTCTACTGCACGGCAGCGAACCGCCCCGCCTTCGACGACCGCGGCGGACACGCACCAACAACTCAAACCTTCCAAGTCTACGGGCGCCTTGCCCTTGCCTCTGCCAGAGGATCGCGCTAAAAGCTCGAGAGTACGTCCACGCCCCACCCTGACTGCCACTGTTTTCTAATGTCCACCGGCTACACCCCAGACTGCGACGAATTCGAGATCCAATACTATCGGCGTGAGCAAACCTGTGGCAGGGGGTGTTGGCACGCGACGAAGTACAAGGCTGCAGAGCGGAGGAAGCAAGATGGCAAAGGTCGTAAATTCACACTTCTGTGCCTTCTGCCACGTATGTCTTGACGTATCATCCCTTGTCGCGCACAGACGGTACGAGATCGTAAGCGAGCGGCGACGAAGGCACGTTCGCACTCCCATGAGTCTGGATTGGAGGAAGAGTCAGGCGCCGCCAACCAGTCCGCGTTCGCTCCGCCCTCCCCTCTCGCGCAACACACGCAATCAGAGGCCACCCCGCCACCGTCCGCAACATGGTCAGCGGAGCAAGAGCATGCGGCACAAGATGCGTACGAAGCCGAGCGGGCCGACTTTCAAGTATACGAGGTGATGCGCAAGTTCGCCAGTGCCACACGAGCGATGGCACTCTTCGAATGCCGGGTATGCCTTGACGAGCTCGAAACGTTGCCCGTACAGCACAAACGCTCAGCCTCGGTTATGGCCATGTTGGGCAAGGCACACTACGAGCTGGGACAGTATCCTGAGGTGCGTTGATTCATTTCCGCTTTCGAACATTCCATCTGACCCATGGGGACGTGCTATTCTTGTGGACCAGGCCGAGCGGGCGTTTGAGGCCGCGAGGAATCTTGAACCCTTCCGGCTATGGGACATGGAGGTGTACTCGACGCTTCTGTGGCACTTGCAGCGGAACGTCCGACTGTCGTTCCTCGCGCAAGAGCTGCTTTCCACGGACCCCAAGGCGCCACAGGCGTGGATCGCGGTCGGGAACTGTTTTTCCCTGCAGAAGGAGAAGACCCAAGCCCTTACGTGTTTTAGACGTGCGGCCCAGCTGGACCCAACATGTGCCTACGCGTACACGCTCAGCGGGCACGAGTCGATCGACGAGGACCTCAGCAAGGCGATCAACTTTTTCCAGTCCGCCCTGCGTGCTGATGCACGACATTACAATGCATGGTGCGTGGAGCAGTCTTAACGTTACCTTTTCCTTTCCCTTCCCTTTGTTTTCCGCTTCCGAGTCTGTCCGTCCACACGCAGGGCACGTGTGCGGTCGGGGTTTCTGGTCCTGGGATCACGACCATAATCGTGCCCGGCGTGTTGAGGGTTGACAGCCGTATTCGGGACCCCAAATTGTGAGGACCGCGGCTCCAGCGCGCACAGTTTGACTGTGATTCAGAGTCGTCATGTCTATAGCCTACTGCGCTTCGCAACTGCTCGGGGGCCAGTTGTTTGTTCCCCGACCCTCGCGGGCACAACTTACGGCAATGTCTTTTGCGGGTCTTTCGGTTTTTTTCTCGGGGTGCAGAGCGTGAGGTGGATGAAGGTCTGCCTGCAGGCCGTGTTTCATAGGGCCTGACAGGTGGAGTTTCCAGTCGCAGTATCCTTTGGGTGGTGGCCGCGGCGAAAGACGTGCTGCCGGAATGACGCGTCTTGACGTGGTGCTCACGTGTGCGTGACACCACCATCACTCTATTGTTATCTTATGTTTCGGTATCGCTTGGGCTCGTGATGGCATGAACGTTGCTCACGGGGGCAAAGTCAACGGGAATCTCTCCGTTTCCATTGGCGTCGTGGGCGGCAGGGGAAACAATGCTTTCAGCGTTTCAGATGTTTTCCCACAGAACGTGATGGCGTTGAATACCCTGCCTACCCTGGTCGGTTGTTTGCGCGGACCTGATGCACGCATATGACATCCCCCCTTGGATACGGGACTCGGACCGTCCAATAACCACGTCTGACCTCCGTTACACGACATAAAAGATCTCAGGGTACCAGCGAGACACCGGGGTAGTTCGAGTGAACCCTCATCTCCTAACTTAAACCGGCGCGGAAGGTGTTATCAGAGTGCTTTGCCTTACTGGGATTGCGAAAGAATGCTGTGTGTAGTAACACACTTGCCTCAGATGGGCCGTTTCCCTGGCTCATGAGAGCGCGGTATACCTGTTATCCGCTTCCCTACGCGGCATTTACGTTCTCGGCCTCTTGCGGTACTCTTCTCGATCATCTGCCGTGACGCGTTTCGACTCGCTAGTGGTCCAAGATATGGGGGACTGAGACCGTCTCTTCATGAACTCTGATAAGGTCGCTTTCGAGAAGTGCTAATCATCTGACTGGTTGCGTTTGCAGGTACGGACTCGGGACATGTTACATGCGCATGAGCAAATTACGTCTTGCCGACTACCACTTTAAGAAAGCATCCCAAATCCATCCACAGAACGCCGTCCTCCTGGGCTGCGTGGGTGTGGTAAGTAACCCTTTTCTACTCGCGCATGTCTTCGAAGCCGCTCGCACGACAGGCGTTTGGGGATGTCAGCTAGCCGCATGGCTAGAGTCGGAGTCGACTTATCCCCTCGCATGCCAAACATAACCCTGTTGGTCGCGTGCAAAACCTGGGAGACGCCTGTTTCGGGCATCATCCCGTTCCATCCCAACTGTCCTGTGGTTGCGGCTTGATGATCACACGAGCACTATGGTCCGTTAACTAACGTTATCGTATTCTTATTCTTAGGTGCGGGAGCGATACGGTGAATACGACAAGGCGCTGGAGCTGTTCAACAGAGCGATCGAGTTCTCACCCGAGAACGCGCTTGTGCGGTATCATAGAGCGAAAATCCTTATCGCCACGAAGAAATACACGGTTAGTGTTGGCGTTTCAGTTTCCGTATCGCTGGGACCCAGTCGTCTGATTGATACACGTTGTGGCGCCTATGCTGTGTTCTCACCGCGGACTCATCATCTGACGCCACTGTAACAGGCAGCGGTGCAAGACCTAGAGGCCCTACGGGACACGTCGCCAGACGAGTCGAATGTGCTGTTCCAGCTGGCAAAGGCATATCGCTTGCTGGGGGACGAGGTCAAATTTGCACAACTGTTGGCCGAGGTCCGCGACCTAGCGCCGAAGAGCGTGGCGAAGATAAGGAAGCTGGTCGATACTGTCAAGGACGCGGATGTGGGAGAGGAAGTCATGGACGAAGGCTAGACGCGTGCGTCGGAGGGGTTATCGGAGGACATGGGACTGGCGACAGGATGGTGTATGATTCGCAATTGTTGTATATACAAGGAGGCTAGGGGTGCAATGCTGGCGCACAAGTCACGATGCAGGTGTGAGCGCTACTGTAGCGGAGTTGTCTTGCGAGTCTCAACGTTTAACTGTCCAGTGTCCTCAAGTCGCGAGATCGCGAGCCAGCGGCGCAACGGAGGCTGTGGCCAATGGGGAGCGGGCGGCCGTGCGGGCGTCTTAGAGTTGCGGGGGGCGGAAGGGAGAGGCCGAGGGGGTGGGAAAAGGACCCGGGAAAGGCAGGACGTTGAGTCACCGCTGAGCGCGTCAGAGGGCGTATAATAGGGAGGCGCCTGGCCACTCTCTCCTCAGCCCCTTGTTGCCTCCTGCCCCCGTCCGCCATGTCCGCCTAAGTCCTCCGCGTCTTCCCGTTCCCTCTGCCCACTTGTTTTCTTGTCTCGCCTAGACTTATCTCCCTTTAGTCTGGCGACCTTGAGGACCAGCATGGTTAACAAATCCGTCCGCAAGTCCAAGAACGGCACCATCCTGTTCGAGCCCTTCATCGTCTACCGTATACACCGTTGATCACACGCACACCATCCCACTGCCTCGTTCGTATCTTCCTTTACGTTCTTCTCTAATCCTATCAGCACTGACATGTGTCTTGCGCGCCCCCTTCATAGAACGCACACTGTCCCTCCCCATCAGTCGTGTCGTTCAACCGGCCGTTATCACCTCGCTTCTGCGTCCCCATAAACCACCTCCTCTGCGCACACACCCATCAATGCAACAGCAATCTCAATCCCAGTCTCTGTTCTCCATGGCCCGCTCCAAGCTCAACACTGCGGTCTCCTCTGGCGTCAGCCGGGACTCCTCCAGTCTCCACCGCTGGGTCCTCCTCAAAAACTCGATCCTCCGCTCTCATACAGTCGACCCTGCCCCGCCCAAGGCAGACGCTGATGTACAACATGTATATAGACGCCACGACGATGACGAGGCACGCGACGAGCTTGAGGAGGACGCTTTCATGTTTCCAGACCCCCACGCTCTTGGTCGCAGCACTGACTGTGGCGCGGCCGAGAAGCAATGGCTAGACTCCCTCTTGGAGGATCTCGGTGACGACGACGAAGACTACGCGGACGTCGACGGCCCCGGAGTGTCCAGCTCCTCGTTGCCCGCAGACTATGACGACGAGCCGCTCAGTCCTCTGTGCTCCCCCATGTCTTCTTCGGACGATCTCGTCGGACATTCCGGTTTTTTCTACCAGCCCCCTCCTATTGCCATCCCCTACCCTGTCCCATATCCCCCAGTCCATCCCCCTCTGCTCCCCTCCTGGCTTCAACTCGATGCGGATATGCACGACCCCCTTCCCTACTTCGACGTGGATGACGATGACTTCTGCGTACCAGACGCGATCGAGGACACGTCGGACGACGAGTCCGACGCGCTGTCCACTCCCTTCAGTCGCTCCACGTCGTCCCTATCCCCTCCCGACCCAGCGTCTGTGCCACTGCCCGCGGGCCGGAGGCGGTTGGGCGGTCATCCTCACGTTTACGTCGAGTCGGACGGGGAATACTTCTACCCCTTCGAGCCAGACCCCCCTCTCCCCTTCCACCATGAAGACTCCGACGCTGCTCGCGTGTTCTACCAGGAGTGCTAGTCGATGCCCCTGTTCCTTATTCACTCCCTCTTCTTGTCCATAGTCTTATTCCGCCGTCATCTGCCTCGCACCATCCCCATCCCCCTATTCGCGCCCCTCGCTCCCTCCAAGTCCTCGTCCTTACCGCATGTTGCGTGTTGTCGTATATTACTGCTCGTATGCTCTTTCACGTCCTCTCTCCACATTGCCATGTTAATCCCTGTCTCGTCCTTCGGGTGTCCATAGTCCTCGTTTTCCACATACAGGGTTAGTTTTGATAGCGACTATTTGGCGACCATCATACGTAATGACGTGAGGTCTAATGCTGCCATTCCGTCCGAGCCTCCGACTGTGTCCGTTGGCGGCTTCTTCTGGAAGCGCGTAAGTCAGAAGAAGTTCAACTCCGCACTGAGGCCGCCCATATCGCATGCGCGCCCCATAAGTATGCTATTATCGTGTGGCCCTGACGGGCACGAGGATAGTTGCGTGTCTCGCTAGGCATGATGACGGGTGCTGACTTGGTTATCTCGGGGCCGCGCGCTGTATATGTCTTGGAGCTGCGAGGAGTACAAAGAGGCGGTAGACTTAGCGTGAACGTCCGGCACCGCGATCCCCAACTCAGGCGGCCTCGTGTGCATCTGTGCTAAAGCATTCCGTCGCTGCAGGCCGAGGACGGTTAGTCGCCCGAGTCAAATTCCGTCTTACCTACGCACGTCGACACTGCAGGGTAGAATGATACAGGTACCGAACGCTAACCCCGATCGCGTCCTTGTCTTTCCGGGCTCTTGGCCATGGGACGCCGTCGTCTGTGATGGGCAGGAAGTGTGCTGCAGTGTGCCGTCCCAAGTACTCCCAGCATCAGAGGGCGATATCGCCCGTCTATGGTCGGGCCCAATAGCGGGCCCTCCTTGTACATTCTCCCGCCTTCTCGTTCGGCCGGGGGGACCTTGGAGTCATCGCCCCCGTCCATCCTTGACCTGAGGCACCGGTTCTGGGTTCTCAGAAGGTTGCAGCCGATTTCGAACGGACGTCCGATCCAAGACACATCCACCCACAGCTGCAGAAGTCCGGATATTCGCACAAAGAACAGAGAATGGTGGGGGAGAAGGCACGCCCCCCCCCGCAGCCGAAGCCTCCATGCCGTGCATGCCGCCCTATGTTTCGCCGCCATCTTCGACTGTCGCCGTCTGCCATCTTTCGGATCCTCTCTCCCTCGTTCATCATCCCCGTCCCGCATCCTTCGTTCCAGCGTCCGAACCCGTGTGGCGTGCGTCTTTGTCCTCGCGCGCCGTCAGATATGCACGGCGTCCCGACGGCGGCGACTGCGGAAAGACGTCGACGTTCTATTCTGCTCTGTTCTGCGTTATCAAGTCGTACTGTATGCATATTAGAGTTCGCGTGAACCCAGCACTGGCACAGTGCTTCAGCGCTCAGGTTCCGCTACTTTCCGCCCCACCACACCAGTTCCGCGTCCGCCTGACTGGTGCGGTGTATCCTCCTTCCCAGATCTCCACTGTCCCCAGCCCACCGCGCGCTGGCCAGTCCATCATCCATGACGTGCTCGCGCACATACAGTACGCTGAGGCTCGCGCGTGGTGCGGTGGCGGTCGGACGTCCTCGGACCGACGAGCCCAGCTTCCATGCTTCATCGGCGTCCAGTCGGGGTCCGTATGTCGGTACCTTCCAGCCAACTCTATGACGAACCTGGCGTCTCCATCGCGGGCTTCGCTGATCGTGGAGCCGACGTCGGACTTGCAGCTATGCTACCGGCTTGGGGCGGAACTGACCAGGCTGAACCTTGTCGACGGGCCCAGTGCTGGTCTCCCCAGTCGCCCCGTGGTCGCTGGGAGCGGTTGCTGTTGCCGCTGCGGTAGGCGGGGGAAGGGTCCACCAGCCGCCTGTCTCTGCGTCGGCAAGGGCGCCCGCGCGCACGAACTGGACTGCGGTATTGTTGAACGCGGTTGGGAATGCAGCGCACGGCTGCAGCGGGCGCGCGGTGAGACAGGGTGCTGCAGGGGTGCGAGCCGCGACAGGTGTGAGAGCGGAGCATGGCGCCCGCGCGTCAGATGGCGACCGACATGGCGAGCCGAGTAAGCGAGCGAGCAAATCGCGAGGAATAGGGACGGCCGTATCGAAACCGTGATTGGTGTGCGGCGCAGTCGCGGGCGATCGCGACAGCGGCATAGACGGGCCCAGAGTCACAGGCCATGGCGAGGGGGCGGCGCGCGCGATCAATGTGGCAACGAGGCGTCCTGGACGTGAGACAGAGCGCGGAAATGGGGAGGCGTAAGGGCACGCACCGAGACGCGCGACACAGGGATACTCCACAGCGAGCTTCCTCGATGGGATGCTGTAAACAACGCCGGGGGCAGAGGGCAGGGTCAGCGGGGAGAATGGGGAAGGACAAAAGACGCGGACAGAATGAACGGAAGCGACGGCACATGGCAGGGTGCGGGGAGTGTGCGGGGAAAGCCTGACGCAAGGACAGAATCGGAGCGCGAGAGCCTCGGGGAGGGGATGCGCGGCAAAGGATGTACGTACTTCTCAGCATACTCGCTCAGGCGGTTGGCGATCAAGAGAACGCGAGGTAGCTGCTCCTTGGACCAGTTCTCGCGGAGGAAGTTCTCGTATAGATGCAGGTCGCAATGGGGCATGAAGGCGATCGTGGGTGCTTCTAGTCTATGGCGGGCCATCTGAGAACGCGGAGTCGGGCATCGTCAGCAAAGGTAACCACGGCACGCTCCCAAGATAGCGAGAAGGAAGGAATGGAAACCTACCCGGTTCTCGGGGAGTTCAGGCAGGCCGAGCTGCGTAAGAAGCTGGTGGTCTTGGTCCGTGAAAACGGGATCGAAGACGGAGACATTGTTGTGGACCTAGGGGAGGTGAATACGCGGTGATGACTCGATTGGTATGTCCCGCATACATGGGAAGACGACACACTATGCGTAGATCGTCGCAGACCGCAAGGAGGAACGCGAGTTGAGCGCGAGCATCACGCGACGAGGAAGGGCTACCGAGACCGAGACACAAGATGTCTGGCGTGATTTCAGCGTTGGAAGTTAATGCTTCTTCCAGAGTTTCTCGCAGAGCCTCTAGGTAGAACGAAAAAGGTGAGTATCGAGGTGCTGCGGGAAGACGGCAGTACAGACGCTTGGTATCGCGCAACCAATCAGTGCGAGCGAGTTCTTCCGACATTTTCTCTAGGAGAACAACAGGAGACGGGGACTCCGTTGGTAGCCTATTCTTGCGTTTCTTCCGCGTGCGCGCAGGTGTGAAGTGATCTTCATAGTGAAACTGCGGCTCGCGTTCACCTGGACACATCGAAACCGGTCGGCAGAGCCGTTGAAGACTTCTATTTCCCGTTCTCTGCGTTCAAAGTTATCACTCAATACGGTGAGATACGATCCACTTGCTTCACTATGCTTACCTGGAGCTTACGATGGTCGACGTTGCAACTGAAGCCTTTGTGCAGAGGCTTGCTCAAAACTTGAACTCGATCATCGATTCGTTGGCGCTTCCTGTCTCGCGGACCGGATACTCCGAGGGCTGCGCCCCGATGGTCACGAACGTAGCGTCGTTGAGTCGAGGTTGCGCTCAACGTTCATAGTATCCGGGCAGACTGGATCTTTTGACTTGCTTCCTCCTACAACTTCACGACACTTGTTCGACATTCTCTATCTCTCCGGTCAACGAGGAACGCATATACCCTCACTATATTGGAAGCCATCGCGAAACCTCGAACACAAGCTCAAGCTTCAGACGGTCGAGATTCGTAACTTCGCGCACAGCTTTTAATGGATTGCGTGGCCTGAATGGGAGTCGAGCTGATATGGATGAGCTCCCAAAAATCTCTGTTGGCTTGCGACATTCGCTCGCGGAAGCACGAGCCCGGTACACTGGAGCCCCATCTGTGGGTGTCGCCAATCCCTTCAAAGTTATCATGTCTACTCGACTATGCTCCTTTCAGTTGCATAAAAGCTTCAAGCTCGAACTCGAGGATTTCCAGGTGCGTGGCTGTCATGGGACGTAAACGTTGTTGGGGTGCGTTGCAACGAAAGGGGGGACGTGCCAATCCTCGCTACCGTCTTTCCCCGCATGCTCACTTCTTTGATTGACCCCCGCATCCTTCTAGATCGTCCATTGTCCTACGATGTGCTTCCACGGTAGCTTCCCCCAGTATAGTGCAGGCGGGTCGACTTCTCCCGCCCCGTTCTCTCGACCTCGTTGCACTTCTCTTCGGAGTCTACTCCCCACGTCTTCGTTATGGCACCCATGCAAACCCTCGCGTGCCTTAGCATCATATATGCTATGACCTCTTCCGACTCTAGAGGACGGATCAGCCAAGTAGCACGGCACCACCAGAGTTCCATGTGCGTCGGTATCCCACAGCTTACTGGCAACAGAGAATGCTTTCTTGAGCGCAGCCCATCGCGTTTCACGGGGCCACCAAGCGATTCGATGCTGACGCCGTCAGCATGTTCTCCACTAGGGAGGTCGGTCGCTAAGTCGGGTCGGGTATACTGGGTCGAATGGGATGGCTTCCCAGTCACCGTCCCATTCGACTTTCCATAATGGGGACGGACATTTCGTAAGCTGGTCACTACCATTGCTTTTCGTGGTCCGCATCGAAAACGTATGTACAACTATACAAGAAGATCTCCCATCCATAATTCGAAGTTCATTTGGCGACCAAGCAGCGCACCGACATGTCGCGATTGGTAAAACCTACAGAACGAAGTACCGGAATGCTACCCGGCCTCGCCGAAACACGACAAGTGTCTACGAACCTGTCGCGAAGTACGAGACACCTGGCTAACAACCGATTGAGTGAAGTACGCCTTTTGCCACCCTATCAAACTACGAGCACCATTAACCAAGTTGATAGGGTGCCACAATGTGCCATCTTGTCGGCGCACTTGTCCCTGGCATGGCAAACGCATCAAAACTGCCATGTATGCGTTCGGGGAACCCGTGCGCTAGCTGGGCGTCCGCGCGAGGCTCGCGATCCGTTGAACGAATGCCATCTGCATCTGGGAGACGTGACGATGACGCGTGCGCCTAGCCGATGGTTCTTGAAAATTTACAGCGTTCCTCCGTCGCGTTCGGTCGTGCGCCCACACACCCTACATAATTCGGCCCCCGCCAACGGCATCGGGCATTGTATAACCTCTGTGTGTGCCCACTCCCTCCGGTTTACGTACCCGTCACCGTCTTCGCGGTGAATCTGAATCTGCGCCCGTCAAGGGGCGACCGAACGCGACCCACGCTGCCCCCGGGGTACGTCCCCGACGTAAACGTATTGCCTGGAGCGGGAAGCTGTTGCCCAGGCGCCGCCCCTTGGCCATCGCGGTGTCCTAAGGGGCAGCCGAGATCTTGTGTGCGCTTTGGAGGGCGAGTCAATCACTCCTCCTGGCGTGCACCCAACCCCGCGCGGTCCGCGCCCACGCATACCACGCGCGACGGCTTGTTCTTATTCGAGCTCTTGGCCCGTTTTGGCCTCGCCGCTGATCGTGAAATGCTAACCTCGGGATGTGAATAATGTATGCATTGTGTACTTACTTACACACATCGCACAAAGTTACGCGGCACGGTCGGGAGTAGTGCCTGCTAAAGGTATATGAATGTTAGTCGCTCACTCTGAATCCGACTAATACATACCAGTGCCAATGCAACGCAATCGATGAGCGAGTTGAAGCCATTGACTCAGTGAACCGTGAGTCGGCGATCGGATGATCTCCAGATCGTAGACAGCGACTCGGATGCTGGCACACTTCTGCACGTGGAAGGCCAGCACCTACTAAGTAAGCCCATTGTACTCGCACTCACTGAGTTTGAACTTGGTAAGCTTGGGTAAGACGGTCTGCGCACCTGATGGCGGTGCCGGAAAGAGGCCGCCGACAATCCATCACTATTGTTCTCCTCGAGAGTCGATCGATACAACGTCGATCGTGTAGTCGCGGACATGCACACAAACGCGATTCGCATCAGGATAAGGCAAGAGGTACAACGCACAATGGTATACATCGATAAACAAGATCCCGATCATTTGATATGAGGCTACAATGATTGTACTAAGCGTGAGTGGGGGTTCAAGTGCCAAGGTAGAAGGATTAGTGGCGATTCAAGATACATGGGACGCTGGACACGGAGACGAAAAGCAGAGGAAACAAACAAGAGGAAAGGTATAATGGTACCGCAAGAAGATACCGTCGTCGGACACAAAAGGAACTTAGCCTAGTACTGCGTGGAGTACTCCTGGTTCATCACAATTTCCCAGAACGACCTGGGGCTGCTCGGCCCTGAGCTGGGCGTAACCGAGCTCCCGCTGTCGTCTCTGTCCATCATCGAGATGTCGATGGACAATGTCGGCGGGCGGGCGATGGCGTCAGCATCGCTACTGAATTCGTGCTGTGGAGCTAGATGTCGTAGACGTAAGGATGCAGATGCAGTGTTGAGAATAGCGATGGTGCACTGATGAATTGGCAGTTGGCTCACCGTGGTAGCTAGAGCCAGTCGCCAAGCCTTGGTTGGACGGTCCGACAACGGGCTGCACGGGGTGCGTTCGCTGCGCGACTAGAGGGTATGGACATGGAAGTAAGGACGAGGGACAATGGGAGGTCATCAGATATGGGCCAGCAAACCAGGCATCACACAGACCTCTAATGAGCGAGCAGGGCAGCCCGTTCAGCGCGCAGTTGCCACAAGGTCCGTTGGTACCCTTGGGAGGGTGATTACAGCGGATTTTTTTGGTCTTGCTACAATTATGATTTCAGGGCACCATTCAACTACAAGGTGGAAAACCACTCACCACGTAGCGCACGAGCGAGTCCCGGAGCTCCTGGACCCATGGCCCGACGTCGTGAGCTCTTGCTCGAGTGCCAGGGGCCATTCGCACACCCGGTTAGCCTTGCTACACTCCCGGCAGGTTGTTCCGATACCGAGCGGGGCGTCGCATCTGACTTAAACACGCGAATACGCGCGTAACGACGCGTTGAGCGAAGGCAGTGACGAGAGGGAAGAGGATCGAGACGAACCTTTCTTGGTACCGCAATGGGTGCAGGCCATGGCGGCGGGCGTCGATTTCTTCTTCTTGAATAGGTTCTTCATTTGCAGGGAGAGGGGGCGAGGTATGGCGTGGCCTTGGGGAATGCCTGGGCTTATAAGGGTCCCGAGGCTGGGGGAGAAGGGGGATGACGCGAGAGGGTCGTCTGTAAACCAAGTCTGTGGCGGTAATTTCCCAGGGGAGGCCGTAAGCCTGGAGTTCTCCGGGTACCGATGATCATGCCTAATCTGTGGGAACACAAGCAAATTCAGCTCGAGCTCCTATAGGCGGGGATTTGGCGTGCTCGCGGACGCGCGTCCTCGCTATACCCGCTAGGCGACCTTCGCCCGAGGAAGGAGCGGGGACCACGCGTTCCGATGCGCTGTAACGGTGCGACAAGCGAGAAGAAGACGCACCGGCTGAGACTGAACGAGTCATGACGAAACCAAAAGAGGATAGGAAGGGGTCGTGCATCAACAGCGATTGAGGATTTAGAGGACCATGACGCTATCCGTAGCATCGGGTCCAGTGCATCCATGCGCCGTGTCATGGCTCACGGAGCGGCGGAGCGCGATGATTCCAGCTCATCCTTCCACCGTCGACGGCGCGGGATGCACAGCCGGATACCTATGGAGGCAGAGGACGGTGAGTCGGGCAACATGACCGCAGGCGCCGGGCTCGGGAAGCTCCACCAACAGACCACAAAAGGCAGATATAGCATTCCAGGGCCCCGAATGTTTACGTATTCCTGCCAACAGCGACGGATTAAATTCGAGGCCCTTCCTCGCCCCTCTCGCCTCGTCAGGCGCGGGCCGAGGCATCCTCCGACGGTCGCAGCCCCATATACGCGACGCAAAAGGCGAGGGCAAGACGACCAAGCGGCACGAAGGCGAGGGACCCAGATGGACATGCCATTGTGGCCAGATCGTTTGGTCTCTATTTGGCAGGCACTGCGTTCGGCATATCCGACCCTGGGCCCAGTTACGGCGGCGATTCTTCCATGTCAAAGAACGCAGCCTTGGGAACACGATCAAGCGCGATACTATCCAACCAGGACGTACCTTCACGACCCTGTGTCGCGATGCCCGTGGCCTTTCTAGCACCTCCTCCTTAAACCCCGCATATCGTATGATGTAGCTTTTCTGAGCATATTCTTCTCTTCCGTTCAGGGGTCTTCGTCTTCGGGAATGTCGGGAGGGTTCTCAGAAATCTGGTCGAGCCGCAATCGCAGGACCAGGAAGCGTATTACGTTGAAGGTCTTCAGTATCATGCCAGTGGGAGTTGCCACGCCTAAGTGCGTGTATATGTGTTCGGCAAAATGGTAATGGGGGCGAGACCCACTGTTCCCGGACACGTGTCTGTCGCTTGCGCACGAAACCCCCAGCACTTGAGTAAGGTTATCCCAGAGTGATCTGGCATATCCAACCTGCAAGCGGTAGCTAGGTGCGCACGTACGGTAGCGACAATGTGGAGAGGTGAGGAGGAAAAACTCATGGCCCGAAGAGCCCAGGCACGTTCGTGCCCGTCTGTGAGGCGGCGCAGACAATAGCAGATGTGAATGACCCCCAGCTCGGCGGGTTCGGCAGCGCCTTCTCGACGTCGGCGTTGATGAGTAGGACGAATACAGGAGAACAAATTAGAGTTCGCCGCCATGGGATCTACAATCTTCCCACGAATTTCCATCAGATCCTGTGCCCGGTGCCAAATCTCATTCTTATTCTGATTCCCATCCTCCCAGACGCCAACCTCGGACATCGATCGGTAAGCGTCCTACGAGGGTTTGCTCTATATAGAAGAACACGAACGATTTCAATCGAGTCGCGGGAAATCGAGCTAGCAATAGAAGCACCTCCAAGATGTGGCCACTCCGATACTTCGGATGAGTGCGTGGGTGCACATGCAGGTGAGCGCGGTTCCATTTCTTTTCGCTCATATCCGTCTTTCAGTCGAGTCCCGTGGGTGCTCTCTGTCAAAAAAAAAGCCCCTGAAACACTGGGCGCACCGCCCACTCGAGAAGCGGAAGGTCGCACGGACAAAGGATGACGAATAATAACTCAGCGTTGACTGAGGACCCCCGACAATCCACCCAGATCCCTGATGCCTAATCCGGACAAATTTGGCGTTTTGGAGGGGCCCATGCCTGATTTTTATCCGGACATTTGGCTGAACAGCTTGATGCCAAAATCCGGACGTCGTTACCCGACACGGACCCAAGCCTGATCCAGGCCCCGGTCTCGGAGGTCGGTAGCCCGGCCAAGTTATGATCTCCTCATTAGTATCATTTGTTGACATGATAGTTGAGCTTTTAGATGACTAGATCACGGCTAACGGTCACTTAAAAGGGGGTAAAGCAGCCCACACCGGAATAAGCGCTAGTACTCGGTACTTGACTCATTCATAAGTGCTCTTCCTCAGAGCTCGTTCCTCATACGCTGGTATTTCTGAGTACCCATTCTCCAGTGCAATGTTGCTTGTTGGCATATTTTCAGCCCCGTACAGCGAAAATAAGGCGAAAACTGGCCTGATCCGCCTGAATCCGGACAAAATCGCGCTCCTGGACGCCTGATCCGCTGGTCCGGACAGATGGCAGCGCTCGGCCCGAACGCCTGATTTAATCCGGCCAAATTACCCCCAAATTAGGGCCTGATGTCTCGGACAAATCTGACCCAATTTCCAAAAAAGGGATCAGGCATTTTGGTGGATTGTCGGGGGTCCTGTTGACTGACGCGGGAGTGCATTCCCCGTGACGGAGGCGCTTGTGGCCCTGGGTTGGCAACTTCTCGATCAGCTGCTCGCCAGCAGCGGCCAATTCGAATATTGCAGTCTAGAGACGAGGCACAATGCAGGTACCAAAATGATGATTGTTCTATAGGTTGAGAACAATACACTGACGAGAGTGCGGCGCGACTGAGGTGGGCACCTAGTCAATGCCTTCGCCCTTGCACGGCGAGACGCAAGGCCCCTTGCGAAGTTCCGCGCCTTCCAGTTTGCACCGCCAGACGCATCGGGTGCGCCTTAACCCGACTATGCTTACACTTCCACAGTCGCGCATACACTGGTTGCATAACATTAGCTGACGGCTTGGTGAGCAGGGATGAGATGTCTGCATCGGCACGTTGTCGTACTCAGCTCCGGCCCAACGGCCTTCTCCGAGTGCTAGACAAGCGACTCTAGGCCGCGAGGTTTGAGTAGGGGGGCGTAATACAACATCCTGTCTTGCAGAACGAAGGTAGAATGAGCCTCTGTGAGGTGGGGCAGTCACTGTATAGGTCGGAGTGACGCAAGCATGGCAGGGCGTCGGGCCGTGGAAGGAGGCCAGGATGGGGAGGGAGGCGACGGAACGTCACACGAAAAGCCGCGTCAATGCATCTGCCCACGGCGAGGAATGTGTCGCGCTCGCGCGTACGCCGATGAGAAGCACCTAGGAACGATGGACAAGGTCCATCTTCTATCCTGCTCCACAGTTGGGTACCCCCGACAAGCTTCCAGGGTGTAGCCAAATGGAGCGCGCGAGATGCACGACAGGTAGGCGGATGAAGGGTGGATGGGGAACTATCTGGCATCGTCGAGCGCGCAACGGAAGGCGAACAGGCACCTAGAAAACATGTTTTAATGAGGCGTCGATTCGTAGATGAAAAGCCCGGCGGGCGAGGAGTTGCGTGCTTGGGAGCCTTGAAGTGCCTTTCTGGGAGTTTGATATTCGTCATATCAAGCTCCGAAAATGACGCAGCGAGGACCTCGCTGTCCGGTGGCAGGGGTGCATATAAAATGTGGACTGGGGACTCACGAAGTTGCTCTGTGGCTCCGATGCTCCCCTCCGACCTGAAACACGTGTGGATGTCGGACCCAATGGGACCGTTTATTAGTTGAAGCCAGCGAGCTGAGGACGGCGCCGCTTCGAAGGTTGGCGGAGGTCGGTAGGTTTCATTCGCGACGTCGCCGACGAACTATATGGGATGGCAGAGTTCCGAGTCTGTGGCGGGAGCAGCCCATGACAGTCAAACTGGAAGGGGAAGTGGTGAACGCATATTGTGGGGATCGGAGCTACAAGGCGTGAGGCAGGGTCGAGTCGACATAGGCAGCATGGTGGGCGCAAGGGAAGGTTGCCCGTCGCGTCGAGCGCGCTGACACCGCTCTCGTGACCAGATTTGGGCGGCGGGCTGTTTCCTGTTTCGTCCAGTCATCATCGCAAGTCCTGGGGCGCCTAATTGAGCCTCAGGGCTTTCGTGCTCTACACCCTCGGCATTGGCGAATGTTAGTCCGAAAAAGCCTTGAATAGCTACCAGATTATATCACTGCCAGCGTTTATATCGGATACGGCCTCGATGGTTGCGTTCGAGGTACGCTGGCAAGCTTGCCAGTGGGTCTCAGTTGCCTGCCATCGATGCTACGAACTCGGCTCCGCTCATCTTCGTGTGCACATGGTACTGTGTGCCTCCAATAGACTCCGCGGGATCTCTGTTTTACGACTATTTGAAGTGCTAGGTGACCCGTATCCCCATGACCGTCCCAAGTTGGCGCCCAGACCAGCATTTCGCGTCCCCCTTGCCACGTAACCCACGGTGAACTGGGAAACTTGGGTAGTGATATCTCTGCTTTATTGGCTTAGTGAGACGTGCCAAAATAATGGATGCATTACTGAAACGCTACAGAAGCCGGAAATTATCGAGGAAGACTTCCTCAGGGCTTCTTCCAAGCAACCACACGGCTACTGGGGAGCTCTTTGGACCAGCGCGGTCTTACGGAGCCATCGTAGTGAGTACGATCAGCATGGCTGCGATACATAAGAACCAGCGTCCCATTCATTTCCGGCGCACACAAGCCCTTCGCGGGAGTATCTCGAGCTTAGGATAGTTGCGAATCTCGCGTCAGCGGCCAATCGCCATTCTTCCTCGGTCAACGCATCCTCTTCGCGCCTTCTTAACGTACGTCAACAGTCTTCTGTTTCGGCGCGGGACTACTGACGTGCCAAGGTATATTGAACACGATATGTGCTATCGACTTCATCTGCGTGAGAGGCACACATCGCTCAGAAAGACAGTCCAGGCAGCGTATTCGCAAAGGCGCGTGCGCAAACTCTCGCGGACCCGACGGACAGTGCCTTTTCCATCTAATCCCCGTTTCCCTTAAGCCGTGAATCGGACAGGGCTCTATTTGACCTCGTTGCTTGTTGGGACTTTGTGCGCCCAGACGCCACCCAACCACACCTCAAGGTTCTAGTCCCAGGCTCTCCGGGCGCCGGACACACAGAGCGAGAGCGATAGTCGCCGCGTTGCCGCTTGCAGTTTGCCTACTTCCGCGTTACGTACCTGTCGCCAGTTGAGGCTCTTCTCGCGCGACTGCCTTGGTGCAGGATATGTCAGAGGACGGCGACCGAGCGGCGATACCCCGTACGAAGCTCGCGCAATACGGCATCTTAATAGGTCCCGATCGACTCCAGATGCCGATCCGATATCCATGTGTGCACGCGTCGCCTTCGGACCTCCGAGTCCATCGATTCGATTGGCCTACGCGCCTAAGCTGGAGCGCGAACTTTTCATTTCCGCGATGACGCGGCGACTGGACTGTGCACGACCTCATTAAGTGATCATGAAATCGCAGTGGCATCGATCGTTCCACCCCTCGGGCGGGCAGTCGCGGGCCCTGGAAACGGCGACGCAGCTCCTCCGAGCGCCATGGAGGAGGACGGTTCAGTCTTGGTCAGCGACCTTGCTGTGCTAAACCTAGGAACCGGTCATCCAAATTCTGTCCACTTGGCGATCGAACCTGAAGATCTCCGAAGGTTCTCACACGGGATCAACAACAAGAATGTAGTCGCAAGGGTACGATACTGAATAAAACAACGCCCAGGATTGCCTGAGAGTCCAAGGATAGGATACACATTATGGTTTGGAAGCAAGTATATAGGCGTTAGATAAAAGCAAAAGAAAGTAACCTCATGGGGATCTGCAGTCACTGCGAGGCATAAGCCTCGTAGAGCTCCTCGTAGGACTCCGCCGCAGGCGAAGGGGCGAGACAGACTTCCATCCAATTCCCCCGCGGACTGTTCGTCCGTGTGACAGGGGACACGGATGTGGACGACGGTGCAGGACCATCGACCGCCGCAGCTGGGTCTATCGTCAACGCCGGACGTTCTTGGACGCCAGCGGGTAGCCAGGTACAGACGATAGAACGACGCAAGCTTGTCGTCAATGAGAGTAATGAACCGAACTAACGTCATACGACTTACCGACAGTCAACGCGCCCGGGTAGTTAGACGGGCCTGCGACGGGCTCAGGGGGGTCCGAATCGGCTCGGTGGTCATTCGCTGAGGAGGCGACGACGACGGCAGGGAAGGGAGGGGAGGGGACCAAAGGCGCGGGCGCGAAGGAGGACATTAAATGACACGTCGATGGGTATGAGGAAGTAGTCGCTAACCTTGTTTGTCTTGAAGGGCGGCGAGCGAGCACTCCACCTCCTTTTCTCGGCATTTGGTGCACCGGCGGTCACTGTCCCCCCCCTCGACGGGCGGGCAGCGAACACGATCCTTACGACTGCGGATGTGCGACGGGGATAGATGAACGGTGAAGGAGGGAAGTCGAAAAGGGAGCAGGCTTACCACGCATCGCAGGCGATGACTTTGTTCTGCGTGCGCGACGACGGCCAGACGCAATCGAGGCCACCCTCCACGCACTTGTCACAAGGCCGGCCGTCGCCTTTGTTGGGGCAGCGCACTGAAAGCGTAGTGACGGCAGCTGAACGGGAGGGAGGCGGAGGATACGGTCGGAAGCGGCGTACCTTTTTTGCGCCCGCAGTTCTCGCAGGCAACGCGGGTTCGCGCGTTTGCGTTCGTCTTGCCAACAGGGTCAGTCATCTTGAAAGTAGTATTAGACGGAGGAACAGAAAGAGGAACAACAGCATAGCGGAGGGTCGGCGGGCGCCGAGGGCTATATACGTGTCGGGGGGTCTGGGGAAGAGTCGCGGTACGGACGAAAAGCGAAGGTACGCAGGGTTGGGTCCCGGGCGAACCGTGGACGCCTCCCGAGTTCCCAGGACGCGCGCCATGCAGGTGGGCCTCCAGATGGCGGGATGGGTGGGAAAATAGTAATATTCAATAGAGCCCCGGCAATAATCCTGTGCAGGGGGCTTAGGGGGGTGCGCGGCTGCGCTCCCGAAATATGACCCCCAGCCAACCTTGTCTCGGCCGCTCCCCGGAGTCCACACTCGAGGCCCGCGTGCTGTAGCAGACCCTGAGGCTGAGGCACTTGTTCCGTTTGGTCGCACAGCAACAGGCGAGAGAACAGGTCAGCAGAGCCTTCCGATTCCGCCGAAGAGTCATAAGAGCCTAAGGAGGCAATGAGTGTGGCCAAATGCGGCATCGGCTGAGGACTGTGAGGACGATGGAGGAAAGCGGCGATTTCCGGCAGAGGACGGCATTGTCGCATTAGTACAGGGTATGTCGCGGAGCGACCGTTCGGGTTGTCCAGCGCCTCCGTATTATGCATCCACCGACGAAGGACCCACCTGGGCCGCGCGCGGTGGACCAGATAGACAACCGTCGAAGCAGAACCACTTCCTCGTCCTGGATTTCCATCTACAGGTACAAGGAGCGCCAAAATTAGACATTACGACACACCGAACATCAAATTGTTATGTACATGCAAGCCGCGTCTACGGGGTCTCGGGTTCCGGGATCTCGAGGCGGGCGGCGAGCCAGATGTTCGTCGCTGGTATTGACACGCCACGCACGGACCGGAAGCTCGACCAATTCGAACTTACTTCGCGTCGCACTGGAGTCCTCGTCGCTGGGCGGCGCATGGCCCTAGGCCGCTCCGACGAGCGAGACAAGGGCTGTCGCATAGGACGACGTGCCCGTGTAGGGCAGGCAACTGCACCACTTCGCCGTTAATGTCGCGCAGTGTTGCCGCCGGAAACGCGCCCGTCGCCCGCCTCCATGGCAAACGAACTGAATTGCCTTGAGGGGTGCGACGGGAGATCATCAAGCGAAATGGCAGGGGAGGGGCCACGACGCACCTTCGCAGCACTGAGGTAGTTCTAGGACGTGGCAATCTTGCTCGGGACCCGGCTTTCTCCTGCGGTCGCTCCCGTGCCCCGCGGTCAATGTTGCCTATACCCAGACTAAGCCGGCGCCAGCAGGGAGAGGGTCCTTCTTTCAGCGTCACGAGAAGATGCGTCGTGGCCCAGGGGGAGCGTTTCAGAGCGTACACGAGGAGGGCGCGGACTCGGAGGTGGGAGCGGGGAGACGGGAACGAATGGGAGCGGGTGGCCACACGTAAACCGTGTCGCTTCAGAGCCTTCGACCTTGTGCGGAGCGGGAGCCAGGTCTGTATGGAGGTGATGGAAGATCAGTAGTTACAGCAACGAGACGCATTATGTCCGGAACACGTGTGTGCTCCCCGCCGCTTCGCCCTTCTGCGTCAGCGGAGAGCAAGACGAAACAGCAGCGTGTTGAACATATGCAGATTGCCCTGGGAGCTCAGGGTTGCTTCGGTGTTGGCTAACAGCGCGAGGTCAGCTGTGATGGTCTGGAGTGGAAAGGAGCGGGACACGAGTACGGAAAGCGTAGTGCCGAGGCCAGTTCTTGCTCAGCGGTGCGTATAGGTGGGTAAGAATGCGACTGCCTCTCCGAGGACGACAGCCCGAGATACTCCACTGCGCCAACCAGGCACGCCACGTGGTAATGAGCGCCAATATTATGACGGATGGTAACGGGGCGTTAGACCGGCGGCATAATGAGCCGTTCCAGAGTACTGGTTCGATGTTTTCCGCCGGCAGAGGCTAGTGCATCGCTTCCTGGGTTTGTCTGGGATGGTAGCCCACAGCCTGGATGTGTGCAGAGCAACCCGCCGCCGCAGACCCTGTCGCTGCGGACAGCTAGAAGAGCTGGAAAGAACATGCCCGAGCTCGCTTCCATGCATCCGATCCAATCCATACGAATGCGCATCATCACGACGGAGCTTCGGACGATACGGATTGGCTTTCATATCAGAGCTCAAATAGACGCACTGGCGCATATGAAGGAACGGCAGTACCACCGCCGTTTATGAAACCACATACACCTCGCCCCACAGATTCGGAACTCGCGTCAATGACGCATCTCGGGGGCAATTTGGGCATTTCGGACGATTTTTGGGAAGCCCGTGTATTATGTATTTGAACATAGTATTGTACGCAAATTATCACGACATGAAGACAAGAATTCGAAGTGCCTGATACTAATATGGTGTGCGATTCGCCTGTTCGTGTTCAAACCTAAACCCCGTCCTCCGCCTTCCTCCGCCCTCTGTCGACGCGGGACGTCTCCAGAGGAACGCCCGCCGAACTAGCCCGAGCGCAAAGGCGTGTATCAAACCCTGTTCAGGACGACATCGAAAAAGGATTTGCTCGACGGGGAAATGTCCGAAGAACTCGAGGGCGGCGCCCCGTCCTTCGGACTGGCTGGAGGAATACCTATCACAGAACGTTCGCGATCGCCAAAGTCAGTGACGGCGACAGCAGCAGGTGTCGGCGACACGGGCTGAAACGCTCACCTGAACCGGTAGCCGCCCCGCAGTGCGTGCAAGGCAGGCGCAAGTGCCCGCACCGGGCGCACGTTCCCGAGCCCGGCCAGTCGCAGGCGACATGGGCCTTCTTGCTGTCGTGCCCGGCGCCGTCTTAGCTTGCAGAGCGCGTCGCAGGGGCAGGAATGACGCGAGCACTCACCACTCCTCGCACGGCGTGCTGTTGGCCGTGGGCGATCCCATGCGCCGCTCGCATCCCTCGTTCCTCTTGGTGCACTCCGAGCAGCGCGTCTCTCCGTCGGCCTTGATGCACTTGACTGCAAAAGACGTCGGATCATTGCCCGCGAGAGGGATGGGGCGCAGTTAGGACGAGAGAACACGCGTACCTTTGCGCCAGCGGCAGCTATTGCATGGCTGGGTCTTGGGGCGGTTGTCGGTGGACATGGCAGGCAGGATATAAGGTGGGAAGGGGTACGGCGTAGTGGTGGTTGGACTGGGCGCGTCGTCGAGGAACCTAGGTCGGTTGTGCAGGCGCGCGAGGGCTGAGGACGAAGGCAGAGTGGAGTGGCGTTATATATTCATTGTGGATGGACGGAGAGCAAGACCCAGCCGCCTGGGGCTTCTCTGTGATGATCGCCACGAGAGGAAGGGGCGCGGGGCGCGGGTGGACGCGCCACGTCGCCATGCGCGTGCAGGAGGGTCCGGAACAGGTTGGGGAGAAAAGACAGGACGCCCGGGCGCAAAGAGAAGCTGGTAGCCCGATGTTACCTTCTTGGGGGCACAATGCGACCGTCACAGCCGAGGGAGTGACACTCCTAAATCCCTAAAATCCGAGTTCGAGAAGCCCGTTCGACGGCCAGCCCCGGGTCAGCGGGCGGGGGGAAGCCGACGATAAGGCCTTCGCGACTTCGCGACTTCGCGGGAGGGGAGCGTGAGACGGGGGAACCCCATCGTGCCGTTCTGGTGCCTGTTGGCACTCGTCGCTGCAGCGAAAAAAAGGGTCCTTTGTTCTTGCGTGGCAGGATCGATGATTTTGCTGGGGCAAGGCTACAGAATAAAGTTCAATTCGTGCCCTTTGCGGGAGGGTGGGGCATGCACCGGCCAAGACACGGCGGTCAAGCGTCAGGACGGCCGGAATAGGCGACAAAGCCCGGCGACGACAGCACGGGGCGGCGATGCAGGCAGCCCGCACATGCACGGCCCATGGATGGATGTGAAGGACTGCAACGAGTCGTGACCTGGCGCTCTCCAGGGCTCGTCTGCACCACCCAGATATTCTTTACCGCATTTTGCCGCGCAGTATCGCCCACACATGCACACTGCGCGGAGATTGCGGGTATTCTCGTCAGCGGTGTATGTTTGCTGGGACAATTGCCCTCCAGGGCTGGTCATGCGCACTTTGCCACCTTCGTGAACTTTGAACGGAAGCCGCGCATCCGACCGAGACCGCACCCGGCTCGCGTTCGAAACGATCGCGGGACGCCCGCGCGCTTTCTTCTGTATGGAGTACGGCGGCAGAGACCGGCGGGGACAGGTGCCCTTGCTCGAACGCCTGCCGATACACGGTCCCACTACAACGACTGCACCCTCCAAAGATCATCTCCAAGGTACGTTACCGTCTCCACTCCCACGCCCTTGTTCACCGACTTGATCTCCTCTGTGCCCAGCTTGGTGATGCCGATGCCTGCCGCGTGCTCCTTGCCCTCTGCGTGGATGGCGACGGGCGTGCTGGCGGGGAGGGCCTGCTCAGCTGGGGGCAGGGAACCGCCCGCAGACGTGAATCCAGGGCACATCATGTGGGCGCCGGCGAGGAGGAAACGGATCGCCCCGCGGTCCACCTTGACGGTGGGGAGAATGAAGGGGTCTGCGAAGGGCACATACGTCAGCCGCGCGCTCCTGCCAGATAGACTCCAGACGCGCGGCGCTCATCTCGCCTCTGGCGGGAGCGCAGGGCCAGGGCTGCAGGGAAGCGGAAGGCCAAGACGAAAGCGAAGGCGAGACGTACATTTGTGAAGGAGTCGAAGCGTGGGGATGAACGGGCCGTCGAAGTGCTGGAAGAACAGCGGCTCTCCATGCAGCGTGTAGATGGAGATGTGCTCTCTGCTGCGTACGCCCGACGCGGAGACGTACGGAGTGCGAGAATCGTCGGTCATCGCCCGCCGTGCTCCGGCGACATCGGTGGACGAGAGCGGTGGGAGGGGACTGACCACTTTACGAGCGTGAGGGGCTCCTTTTTGGGCCATATCTGCTCGAATGTTTCGGGGTTGATCTTCCATTGCGCGAGGATATTGGATCGGATGGACCTCTGCACCGACGACTTCACGCTAACTTGGCCCGAGACGTCCGAGGACGGTTGGAACCTGTCAGGGTCCCAAAGTTCATGGGGTCAGTGGTGCGAGGCCGGCATGGGTGCGGGTGGACATGCCGGCGCACTTTTTGAACATCTTGCGATCGGCAGATGGAAGCTAGAAGACGAGGGCTGGGAAGGTGCGGAACAGCTGAATCAGACGCGGTGGCCGCCAGCGATGGAGGATGGAGCGGTAGGCAAGTGGTGAGACTGAGGGCGCGAGATGCAGCTGGTGAGAGCTGGTGGGCAACACCGAGCAGCCGACGTCAACCGATACCATCTCACACTATCCCACTCCCGTCGGATATGGCCGAGAACTGGCAAACTCTGTTTTATGCGAGAGCGTCGCTGAGATCCAGGCTGTCCGACGGATCTCCACCACACAGGCGCTGGGCGGCGAAATCACTTCATCCCGACTCGGACGTCCACCGATGGCGCGGTGTGTCGCTCACTGCACTCTGCCGACGCGGCATAGCGCCGTTCGACCTCCACAAGCCGCGGCCTGAGGGCGTTCACTTTCTCCTCAGTTCCTCCGTTGATGACTTTATCGTCCGTGCTGAGCGTTACCGTGGCGTTCGCGCGAGAGAGAACAGAAGCAGATCTCATTTCAAAATCACTCTTCAGTTCTTCCCCAACTTTCATCCTCCACAGTCCCCCCGCCCCATGGCCAGACAGCCCAGGCACCGTGCAATATCATGAAGCCTTCCGAAGCCTGATTCATGTCGGTCGGAGTCGAACGGTCGTCCACCCTCAGCACTCAAAGAAGACGACGCCCATATCGCTTGCCCTTCACGCAGCGACACGGCTGATCGGCGTAAAATTGCCAGTGCAACATATGAATGCACTGAGTTACCAGAAGCCCCTCGTACAGCACGTAGATGGTGTGTCTCCCACAAGCTGGCGCGGCCCCGGCTCGACGCCGTCAGGTCATGCAGAGAAGCACGTCTGGTTGCGTTTCACTTTCACGGTTTGGAACCTTCTGTGGACAATTTCGAAGCCCCCAACCACCTTGATCATGAGCTCACGCTTCTCTACTATCCGCCTATCTAGGTCGCAGGAACATGTACGTTATTGTCCATTGCCTCGAGGTGGGGTGCCACACATGAGAACGCACGCACTATCTATAGCGCGGATTCATTCCGGCGGGCGCTGATACAACTAACCCCGACGCCGCAGCGCGGCGACTCCCTGGCTAAGGCCAGAAACCAAACCTTGAATGGTCTCGTGCCCAGACGGTAGGGTAGTACATCATGCCGTCGTTCATGGAATATCCATATCTTCATTATCGCTCTCGAGGGAAATACTGTAGTTTACCAGGCTCAATCGCATCGTGTCGATCATGACGTGTCGCGCTAGATGAGTTCCTCAGCGCTCATCCGACATGAGAACACACAGGAACCCGCCCCGCTGGACCGTAGCTGTCCGAGCGGGTGCTCCGTGCCAACAATCAGCAAGGGTCTAACCCGAGCACATACATCCACATCACAGCCTCCGGGCGCCCGGGGCCCAGAATGGAAAGCGAGTCATCCACCTTGCTCGTCCTCGGGTCCCAGGACCTGTCTGAAGGCGTTTCAGGCTCGAGAGAGTTCGAACCCTTAGCGACCATCGACGCCCACACACGGATTTATCGCAAAACGCACACGCCGCACTGGCCTCTTGGGCCCGCTGCGAGACCGCGTCCGTGCCCGTCGATAGCCGACACCCTACTCCTGCATGTGGTCACGGTGGTGTGCGTCCTATGAAGCAATGGTACATTACTATTCTCTTCTCGTATTCCTCGGTCGTAAGCTATTGTTACATGTGTGGTAGATGCAGTGAACAGCGAGATGGCGATAGCAAGGTTACACGGGCTGCTAGGAAGACGGGCGACGGAACCGGGCGGGACGAGGACGAGGCGTAGCAAGCCAACGGCACGAATTATTGTCTGGCTTTTGTGGGGGTGATGGGGAAGGGGATTAAGGACACAGAGCGAAGCCTGGAAAATGTTGGGGGAGGGAGGATTGCATGAGGGGTCAGGGGACTGGGGAGGGGCAAGCAGCGGCAAAAAGAACAAGGTAGTCAAACGCGACGTACGTGAACGGACACGGCAACGGGAATGTCTATTATACAGATAAGTCAGTCGTGCAGAGCGGGCGCTGGCCTGTCCATCAGATGTCCTCGTCCTTGTCTTCGAGCTGCGACGGTTTCAACATTCCCGGGATCCGCATCGCAGCCTCGCGCTCCTCTTGCGCCTTGCGTTGCGCCTCCAGTTCTTTTTCTTCGAGGAACAGGTCTGCGTTGTCACCAGAGAACTCCTTGAGCTGCACAAGGAAGTCGCGAAGCGCAAGCTTGAACCTGTTGATATCGCTGTGGAACTCTCCCAACGAGAGGACGAACGTCTGGATCTGCGCACTAACCATCGCGTCAGAGAACGCATCTTATCGCCACAGAAAAGAAGACTCACTTCTGTACATGCGGGAACGCCGACTTTAGCAGGTTCGCCGTGTACTCGCGCAGGAACACAGCGTTGCTGATGGTTGGGTCTGGTACTGTCGAGGGGTCAAAGAGCGGTACAGAGATCTGGTTCGTCTCTACGAGCTGGAACATGCGGGCGAGGAGCAAAGACTGCAGCTTGAAGCCGCTCTTGTGATCCGTGTCGGTGAGAACGTAAAAGATGTCCTGCATGATGCTGAGGAAGTACTGTTGGAAGAACGCGTTCGCAACCGACGGATCGGCACCGGCAAAGTTGTTCACGACTTCGAGGCATACTGTGGGAGAGGGACGCCTAAGTCAGACCGACACGGTTCCTAAGCCAAACCGGAGAAGACGCACGGTTGAGCCCCGTCTCAGCAATGTCCCGCATCGTGTGCTTGATAGCCCAGATGATACTATCCATGAACAGCTTGAATTGCGGCGGAGGAATGGTCAGGAGGGCTGCGAGAATTCGTGTATAATTAGCGTGAGATCCTTCGAACGGAGGTAGGGCGTGGGCACTGTGTGGTCTCACCTGGGAAGCAGTTCAAATTAATGGCACGCAAGAGCTTGAAGAACCCGACACGGTGCTCCGGGAACTCTGCAAAGTCCTGGTTGATCATGTTCAATGTCGGCTCGAATACGGCGTCTAGGATGGCAGGCACTTGTGGCGTGAGGAGGGGCTTCGAGGAATAAATTAGCAAATAGGCACGCATCGTTGAAGGGAAGTCGAAGTCCTTACCCCAAGGCGGCCGATGATCGTAGCCATTACATTCAATACCTCCGCGTCGCGTGCTGCGGGCACGTTGCGGTTGTAGTCGCCCAAAATCGCGTCCAGTAGTGGCGGCATGAAGTTGCTGTTCACGGCCTCTAGGTCCTCAGACTTCTTGATGAACGTCTCCATCAGCTTGAGAATCTCCTTTTTGATTGTTCGAAGCTGCCGAACTTTCGGCGTCTTGGTCGCAATGAGGCCTATGCATCTGTTTGAGCTGACCGCCCGACTACCAGGGAACCTAGGATGATCTCACCTTCTCGGGCCACAGTCTCGCTAATAATCCCACTGACCGCCTTATACAAGCCAAGCATATCCAGGAATATCCGGCCAATCTGCGGGAGATAGAACGTTCCAATCGATGTGCATGCCGATACGTTCGTCTTCAATACGTTGGATAGAATCTTGATGTTGTCGGGACTGCTCAGAACGTCCATGTTCTGCGCTGCCTGCGCCATCAGAGAGTCCCACTGCGCCACCGAAATGAGGGAAAAGTTCTCGCGTGTAAAGGGGATCCAGTGAACGTACCGCATTATTGGGCAGCTCCATCAGTCTCGCGATGAGCTTCTCCTGCTGGGGCTTGTTCGGTTGGGCCGAAATCATGTATCCCACGGCTTCATAGAATGTGTGAACCTGTTGCGTGCCATTTAGAGTTTTTAACATCAGCGGACTATGGTTTCGCGTACCTGCTGCGGCGACAGGTCCACGGTGATACGATGGAGCAGTCTCAGGATTTCGTCGACGAAGGGCTCCGATTCTCCAGACTGTTGCATGACGAAATGGCGCCGACACTTCTGAGCGATCTTGATGAACGTGTCGCATGCCATGTCCTGGACACCTGTCGCTCACGTCAGACTAAGGCCTCATAACCCCTAAACGCGCCCGTTACCTTCATGTGTCTCGTGCATAAACTCGAACAGCTTGTTAACGACCGTTTTCAAGAACTTCCAGTGAGCCTTCAAGAACCTCGGGTACTGGCCGACAATGTACATGATGTCGGACGCGACCACGGCCTTGTTATCCTTCCCGCGCTTGATCTCGCATAGGCCGAGCAGGTCCTTGATGACAGTAACCAAGAAGCGTTTCTCGGTCTCCTCGTCTACGGAAACTTCATCAACACAAAAACGTCGAGCCCAAGCCCAAGGTGAAACACGTACTCATGGCGCCCGAGATGGATCCAATGGCCCAGCAAAGCGTGTTCAGGTTCTGCCATGACCACTCTGACCCATCGACCTGCTTCTGGAGCTTCTCTGTCAAAATGTTCTCCGTGTCGGCAACGTCCAAGTGCGTCAGGTACACGAGGAGCTCGCGCATCTGCTTGTAGAGTACAATGGTGTCGCTCTCCTTCATGAACTCTCGCACGATCTCGCCTTCCTCGTTTTCAACAATCAGCACCTTATGCAAGAACAATGATACAGGGTGGCGGGCTGGTCAGGCAACGTAATGGGGTCAGAAGCAAGCCACGCACCTCCTCGGGCTTAACCATCTTCTCGATCACCACGAGCCGAAGATTTGATAGCACGTCGCTGTAGATGTTCTTCCTCAGGGAAACGCCGTTCAGCATCGAGTTACCACCCCCAAGACTGAGGCCCATGAGCAACCCGCTCTCGCCGATGGGCAAGCTCTGGATTTCCTCGTAGAGTTCCGCCACGAGCTTGAGCCAGTACTCTAGACAGATCTTGAAGATCTCGCGCTCGTCCACCTGCGAAATCTTGACCATGTAGAGATGCGCGTTCAAAAGAACGTCGCGGTTCTGTTCAGTCTCGACGGCGCGGAGGTGAGAGGAGAGGAAGTTGGAGAGGAACAAGGCAAGGTTGAGAACAAGCTCCTGACCAGAGTCGCCGGCGTTCGCGTATGCTTGAGAGATGTTGGTGCTCGGGGGGATCATACGGTTCACGGAGGTCATAACCATTGCGAAAAGGATGACGAACTTGGGATCGTACTCAGGGCCGACGTTCAGGGCTGCAATTTCCGCTAGACACTTGAGGGTGACATTCCGGAAGTCAGATGACTCCAAGAACTATCGGACGAAGTTAATCCATCGAACGCACACAAAGGAGCGTATAAAACACAACGTACCCGGTTCAGGAGCAAGTCGATGATAGTCGTTTCGAAGATGTAACCGAGAGGTATCCAGTTAAGGAATCTCAGGAGCGTCTCCAGGGTCGCTTTGATTAGGGATGTCTTCTGCGCCTCCTCTAGAATCTCTGAGCAGAGCTTGAAGATCTCGGAGAACTCGCCGCACATCTGATTCTTCAAGTTTTTGACCTTTGCTTGCGTCATCTGCTCGGCCGAATAGTCGAAGATTTCCTCGGACAGGAGCTTTAGAATGACCATGTTGTTTTCGCATAGCGAGAGGTTCGTCTTCGAGGATTCGACGAGTTCAGGGATGAATGTTGGCCAATTGTGTGGCCACTCCTGCTTGAGGATCTAATGGAGTACGAGACGGCGTTACGCCTTGTGGTTTGCATGCACTGATCATGAACGCACCTGAACGAGCGCGAGGTTCAACTTGTTCAAGTACGTCTTTTCTCTCCGCATCGTGGCCTCATCCGACGCGACCTTCACCGTGACACCAACAATGAAGTTCCGGATTCCTAAGAAGACCACCATTGAGACCCGCGGAAACGCGCCGCAATATGGATACGCACCTTGACGCTGGCCCTCGGGGAGAGATTTCCACCTCGTGGTGATCAGCTTCTCCAAGATCTGCAGACCGATGTACTGCAGGCGGCTCAGCTCAAATGCTTGTTGGAACAAGTGCCGTGGAAGGCGCGATAATACCTTTGTCTGTGGGAATGACGAGCGTTCGAGGACATCGGGAACCCTTGTCCATGCGTCAGGGCTGTCTTGGAACTGGGTCAAAACTTGTTGGGCGAGTTGTTGCTATCACCCGAGTAGCAGGTGAGACAGATAGGACATGTTGGGTAACCGTGCGACGCACCTCCTGGCCAGCACCGGAGTAGAAAGCCATGACCACTCTGTCCATGAGCGAGACATCGAACTCTTTAGAGAAGTCGAGAATGCCCTGCAATAGGGTGAGCCGAGGCGGAGTATAGGCAGATATGGCGCGACATACCTCCATGGTGGCGAGGGGATCGATGGACGCGTTGTGAGAGTAGTGGTGGTGGTCGTCGAATTCGAACCGCTGACTGAAGCTCGGAAAGCCAAAGGCTGTGGCGGCAAGTGGGCAGAGGGTGAGATCTACGGGATTAGATCTTGTCTTATCTTGCCCTCGGCACCATAGTCCAATTCAAGCTCCGATAGTCCAACAAGCCCAAAGCCTACTAGTCGCCCTTACCCAAGCGATAATAACGGATGTCAAACGAGAACCCCACCGGCTACTATATACCCAGTGGCAGTACATGCTTGAACTTGAAGGACCTGGGCTGTAAGATCGCAGGGAAGGGTATGATCTCTGCTCGTCATGACGGATATCTGACCGTTAAGGCCGTGGTTAGCTAGGTCCGTCTATCGGTGCGTAATTTCAAGTTCTTGAAATGAAGGGTAATTTTACATTTCATGTTTTGTGTCTGTGCACCTCAAGCATCCTTGTGCATGTGCCAGTGGGATTAAATTTCAAACCTCTCGAAGATGAAGCATGACATGAAGCGTACATGAGGCGAAGTTCATCGATCCTGTACTACCAGCTACCACTGGGGTGCTAGTCAAGCAGATTCTAAGTCAGGCGTATCGCTGGAAGTAAACCGCCTCGAGAAATTGACGTGATGGTTATCGTAGTACGGCCTGGATAGAGCTTGTCAGCCTCACCTTTCGCACACATCTGCATGACACGTCTGGGAAGCTCAAGTTACAGTATTACAATTATTTGACCGTTATACGACCTGACTGGTTGTGCGGTTCTTCCGAGGTTGCTCCGTGTGACTTCAGGCACGTGATCGTGTTGAATATGTGACGTTGCGCGCCAACTCTGCGCCCGTTCAAGTTTCGGGTCGTTGATCGACGCCAAAGTTGGCGGCAACAACAACCGTGACGGCTTTTACACTCGGATCCACATTCTTCCTGAGCTTTCAATGCCATGTCCATCAACGTCAAGGACACCGTGTACGTCCAACCGACCATGTGGATCGCGCAGCCAATCTGAGTCCTTTGCAGGAAGGCCATTCGAGAGATGGTCCCTATCATCGACCCCGAGGATGACTACCTTACCATTGCTGCAGCGGAGGAGCAAATGGCCCTCACCCACGATGCGCGACAGAAGGAGCTCCATGAAGCGCATACGAAGCTCAAACGTGAGTCTTTCACTGTCAATATCGCTCGCTTCCCCCCCGCTATGTTCCCTATGTGCGCTGTCTCTGGTCCAGCACTCGCGCATATACACGAATGACTGCTTGACATGCATATACTCCACCCCAGAACTCGCTAAAGTGCTAGAAGCTGCGCGCATCTCTGCCACTCGGCCTGCAGCCATCCCGTCTGCAGAGGACCACGTCGCGCACATGAACGACCTCGATGCCACGCGACTATCGCTTGCCAAAGCCATCAACGATGCCGAGGGAGCACTTGCTGGGAAGGAAGCGGAACTTGCACGACTGAAGGAGGAAACCCGGACGCTGGAAACGTCCGACCCTGCGGCGGAACACGACTTGGACGCCACTGCGTGAGTATATGTGCCCGGTTCGTACATCCGAAGGCGTCGGGACTCAAACACAGATATTCGTAGATTGAGGCTTGCACTGTATAAGGGCCTTGGATTCGAACCTATTATGGAGAAGGATGGCCGAATGCTCGTTCGTGAGTACCCCACATCGACTTGCATGCCATCTCCGGCACCCATTGATTCTGGCTCGCCCTGTAGGGGCAGAGTCTGGCGACGTTCATTGTGTCACCTTCAACGATCGTCAAAAGTCGGACAAAGATTACGCCGATGAGCTCTGGAAACTCGCATCCTCATGAGTCCCTTCCTCAAATTTGCACTCCTCTGCCTCAATCTTTTCATAACTTATTCTCTTCCGATCCACACATTCGGAAATAATTGCAAATGTGGTATCAGTATCGGTGGCATATACAACGACTGTATGATACATCACGATTACGGTAATGAAACTGGGCATGCAGATATGAAAGCTTCTAGGGACTAGGGCTCACGACAGCCCATATTGTGCCTACACGCACGCATAGACTCGTCAGTCCCTCGTTTCACGATCTTCGCATAGAGAAAGTACTCACCCGTACGTCTGCCTTGACGACCCAAACCTTCTTTTCCTTGCACTTCTCACCAACCTCCCGCACCTTGGCCAGGATCGCGTTCTTCTTCACCTTGTGCGCCTGCAGCTCCCGATGCACTGTATCCACGATGCCCAGCAGGCTGCTTGTCGCCAGTGCGTCGATACGCGCGAGCAGATGTGGCATGTGGGCCTCCGGGAAGGGGTTCTTCGGTGGCACCGTAGAGCGTTTCGGCTTCTCGTTCGCCGCTGCCGTTGGAGAACTCGAAGACATGCCCGCTGGTGATGTGGCTGAGGACGACGAACTTGACGCGAACGGATTCGACTTGGCGAGGTGGGGCGGAAGTGCAGGGATGACGAAACCGCCTGCAGTCTGGCCGCTCGGACCACCACCTGAACTGGATTCTTGCTGTTCGATCGGCGCGGAGACAAACTTGAAGGGGTCGATGGGGAATGGGGTATCTGCATCGCTGTTAGCATCCAGCCACGGCACGGAAGTGGGGAGTGGGCGGAAACGCACCGTTGAACAACTGTATGCGGTACGCCTTGAACGGCTCGTACGCGCACTGCCCGACTGCCGTCTCCCACTCTGGGCCCTTGGAGAACGCTACCAGCGGGACAACCACCTTCCGCTTCTTCCCTCCCCCAGTCTTCTCCGCCTTCTCCTCCTTCGCCCTCGCCTTCCTCTTCCCGCTCCCCCCGCCACTGTTCAGTGGAGGCAGGTCGAGGTCCGGGAACCCAGGCGAGCTCATCCTCTCATCAAGGGGCGTTCCAGGCTCCTCGACCTCGTCGTCGTCCACTAACCAATCGTCCAAATCCGAGTCCGGCTCCGAGTCCGCACCCTCGTCCTCCCCGCCGTCGTCGAGCACGTCGTCGGCTTCGCCCGCGTCCTCCTCCGCCCACTCTTCGCCCGAGTCATAGCCGTAGTCGATCTGCACCGCGTCCTTTTTGAACGGCGCGCGGGGCCCAATCTCCTTTGACGACCGCGTGAACGTGCCGAAGTACCCCGGCCGCGCGTCTTCGTGGAAGGAGAAGGCTTTGGCGGGGATTGCGCGCCGGTCGCGCAGGAGTACGAGGAGTCGTCGAACTTCGGTGTCATCCCCTGCGACTTCGGCTTCGGAGAGCTGGGACATGAGGCCGCGGATGGCAAGCGGATTGTAGGTCCTGAACGTAGTTGGTTGTCGTGGTCGGCGAGGTGGATTGAGACCAGCGGGTAGACGAGCGAGGATGTGGCTTAGGTGTTCTGTGGCATGCATTGGCACGGGCTGGGGGACGATAAACACAAGAACCTGTTGAACATAACGTACCTCGAGGGGTTTGAGATTCCGGCTCTTGCGCGTCCATCATCTCCACGTCCTCCGGTTCCACATCTTCGTCCACGTCCTCGTCATCAATAACAATCACATTTCCTACTGTCCTGCTAGCCATTCGCTGCGTCCGCCTTTCTCGTCGCCTCCGCTCTCGGAACCAGTTGATGGGGGCAAGCTCCGCATCCTTCTTCAAGACAAATGGTCGGAAAGTCCGTTGAAAGTCTGATCGCAGGTTTGTTGGTTTTGGAGAGCTAGTTTCGCCCTCTTTGGGTGGCACGGACTTAGACGGCGAGGCTGTTGCGGCAGTCTTGGCCTTGCCGAAGAAGTTCGCCATAAGTGACCGAGACTTAGCCTGGGCTTCCTGGGCCTTCTTCTCCTTCTCCACCTTCGCTGCTTTCTTCTCCTGCCTTTCCTTTTCCTGGAGGGTATATGTGATACGTGAACGGGACAAGTAAGGAGAATAGGGCTGAGAGCAACTACCTTTGCAGCCTTCTCCGCCGCCTGCTCTGGATCGACAGGTTTCTTCGGCCGTACTAGCCCCTTGTTCTCAGGATTATCCAGCTGGTTTTCCTACATGCAGATCTGATGCCGTTACAATGGAGATAACTATTGCCAGGCATACCTGGCCATTCGCCGCATCACAAACTGCGTTCTCACGTGTGTCCTTGGCTTGCGGAGGAGGTACGCAAGGGATTGCACCATCGTAAGAACCCGCCACGCCTGTTCCAGGTATGCACTTTGCCGGATCCTTGGCTTTAGCAGGCGTCTTGGTCAACAGCTTGGTTCCCAGAAGAGCCATTTGCTCGCTCTCTGGCAATGAGTTGAAGAGCGTTTGAACATCATTCTTCAACTACGGTTGGGCAACCGTCGGGTCAACAGTGTGGTGTCATAGGATAGTCAGACCCACCTGCTGACGGTCCCTCCACCGCTTGTCCACCTTCTCTCGCGAGTTCTTGGGCAGCCAGTCGCGACAAGAATCGGACACCTCCCATCTCCAGATAAGCCATGAAGCGGGCACCCTCCCTCCTTCTATGGGACTGTCCAAGCCATAGTTGACGCGTTTCGCCACCGACTTGATCGCGTGCTCGACTGTCTCGAGAGGCAGGATATCTGGATTATCGTCTTCTTCCTCGTCCTCGTCCATCGTGGGGAGAAGTTCTTGTTGGATATGTTTGGATAGGGCTTGCAGTGTCTTGTCACTGCGGGAGAAGGATGAGGCTGGTCTAGGCGTCGGAGAAAAGCGGGAGAGACATACCTCTCGTGGACGAGTTTCGCGATGACGGGTTTGTGTTCGTCGGCTACAGTAGTGAGAGGTGGTTCCTTTGCTGCGAGCTTCTCCTCCAACATCTCGCGAAACTTGACGATCTCTGTTACGTCGAACGTTCGAGCGCGCCACAAGAGGGGTCGCGTGAGGTACAGGACGCACCTTGCATGGTCTCGGACATCTTCTCAAAAAAGAGAGATTTCTGCTTGAACACGAGTTTTCCATTCTTCAGCTCAACGAGCAGTGGTTTATCCGGTCTCTCTAGAGGGGAATGAGATACTCGACACGTGTAACCATGATGGTTGGTCCTCACCGATGGGCGCGCCGTCCTGGACAGCGGCTGGGGGAGTGCTCATCAGAAACGATACCGGACAAAAGAAAAGGTAAACGGACCTTTGTTAAGGTCCGCGTTGGTCATGACGCTCATCGGGGTGTGCTTGCACAACGCGCGGAAACGGGAGGAGGATTGTGGTGGTCAGGTCTAGAGCCAGCGACTCGGACTCGGACTCGGACGCGCTCCGTCACACGTCTGCCCAGAATGGCCCAAGCGTGACCGCTCGCGCCTCTACGCGTAAGCGTGACCCCGCCGGGTCTGCCTCGGCCCTCGGCGAGCACCGTTCTCCCTCTCACCCACCCCACACCATGGCCTTCTTCCAGCCACAAGCCACAAAAGCTGCACAAAAGCAGTCTGCATTCGACACACAATACCAACCATGGGTCGAGAAATAGTGAGTGCTGCTCACGATGGTCTACAGGCAAGCTCATCGAAAGGATATCCAGTCGACCGAAAACCATTGAGGATATTTCTGCACAAGAACATACTGTGGCCGTCCTACGCAAGACGCTGACCTCTTCAAATGTGCTCTTTCCATTCTCTCGATCGAAGTTAGTGCGCTGACACGACCTAAAGCTTCCTCATATGCTATTCTACGGCCCCCCTGGTACGGGAAAGACCTCAACCATCCTGGCTCTCGCACGACAACTCTTTGGGTGCGTCCCACCATCTTTGGAGTTCCACCAGTGACTATATGCGCCTTTTCTTGCAGCCCGGACAACTTTCGATCACGTGTACTCGAGCTCAACGCTTCAGATGAACGTGGTATCGCCATTGTACGGGAGAAGATCAAGAACTTCGCTCGTCAAACTCCTCGCGCACAAACGGTTGTGTCGGATGGCAAGACATATCCATGTCCACCTTACAAGATCATCATCCTGGATGAGGCGGACTCCATGACACAGGATGCCCAAGCTGCGTTGCGCCGAATCATGGAGTTGTATGCGCGTATCACGCGTTTCTGTCTAGTGTGCAACTATGTGACTAGGTATGTGGTGTCCTCAGTTCTCATGCTTCTCGCTGTCATCCCTCCTCCATGGTGCTCGCGGGTCATACCCATACAGCCAATTGACTCTTGGGACTTCCTCGCAGGATCATCGAACCTCTCGCCTCCCGCTGCTCTAAATTCCGCTTCAAATCCCTCGACTCCACCTCCACCTCCACCCGCCTCGCGCAGATCGCCTCCGCTGAGAACGTGCCCATCTCGCCCGAGGCCATCAACGCCCTCATCTCGACCGCGCACGGCGACCTCCGCCGAGCGATCACGTACCTCCAGTCCGCCTCCCGCCTCGCGATGTCCGTCACACCCCCGACGGACATCACCCCGCGGGACGTGCAGGAGATCGCCGGGGTCGTGCCCGACCAGTTCGTTGCGGACTTCGCGACCGCGCTCGGCATCGAGCCTGTTGGCGGGGACGCGATGGACGTGGATGTTGACGAGTTGGGGAGAGCGAGGGCGAAGGGTTTCGATGGGGTCCGGCGGAGGGTCAAGGAGGTCATTCGTGAAGGCTACTCTGCGTCGCAGATCATATCCCAAGTGAGTTTCGCGATCTTCTGGATGAATTTCGCTCCTCATCCTGCTTTTTAGTTGCACGACCACGTCATCGCACACCCTTCATTAACCGCACGTCAGAAGGCCCGATGTGCATTAGTTTTTGCAGAGGCCGATAAGGCATTGACCGACGGAGCAGACGAGGAGCTTTGGATCATGGAGGTCGGATTGCGAGTATACAAGATCATGACCTCCGAGTCATAACCCCGACATCCTAGATGTTCATTCGTGTCAGTGACTGTATTCCCTTTCTAGAGCTCTTGATTTACTGGATCGCACTCGCACACAAAGGAGTCTGAGATTTCAGAGGGAAAGAAGCTGTATAACGACTACGCGAACGTGTACTAACACAAGGATGCAAGAGAGTCGCAAGACAAACAGACAGCAACGATGGCAGAACGACGGCAGCATGCACAAACGGGTGTTGTACACCACATCATAAACATCCTACACCACATCCTACAAACCGGCGCCTCAAAGGAAGGGCCATGGTGATATCTACAGAGTCGTGACCGGTCGTAGGTGAGTCGTGTCGTCCCCCGCTTTACCGCATACCAGCGGTCGCCTTTTGCAGCGCACGCTTGATGCCGAGCTGAGCCTTGCGGAGCTCGTCCGCCGTCGAGTCCTCGATCTCGAGCTTCTCCAGTGCGCGTGCGAGCTCGGACTCGACCTGCGCTTTGGCATGCCGCTTGATCTTCATGCCGATCTCGGGGCTCGTGATCGTGTTCTCCACCTGGTGAATGTAGCTCTCGAGGTCTGCCTTCGCCTCGTGCCGTGCGCTGAAGTCCTTGTCCGCCTGCTTGTAGTGCTCCGCATCCTTGATCATCTGGTCGATCTCCACCGACGACAGGCGGCCGACTGAGTTCTGGATGGAGATCTGCGCCTTGCGGCCAGACGCGCGATCCTGCGCGGTGACCTTGAGCAGACCGTTGGCGTCGAGCTCAAAGGTTGTGAGGAGCTCAGCCTGCCCGCGGGGCATGGGGGGAATGCCAGTGAGCTCGAACTCGCCGAGAAGGCGGTTGTCGCGGCACTGAGTGCGCTCGCCCTCGTAGACGGGGAAGGTGACAGTCGTCTGGTTGTCCTCGACAGTGGTGAAGACACGGGACTTGTTGGTGGGAATGGGGGTGTTACGGGGAACGACGACACCGAAGATGTCACCCTGCATGGCGACACCGAGGGAGAGGGGGGCGACATCGAGGAGGAGAAGGTCGGCAGTCTTATCCGAGGTCTGGCCAGTGAGGACGGCGGCCTGGACAGCGGCACCATAGGCAACAGCCTCATCGGGGTTGATGGACTTGTTGAGCTGACGGCCGCCGAAGTACTCGGAGACGAGGGACTGGATTTTGGGGATACGAGTGGAGCCACCGACAAGGACGATGTCATCAACCTTCTCGCGAGGCATCTTCGCATCCTTCAGCACACGCTCCACGGGGTCGAGCGTGGACTTGAAGAGAGCAGCGTTGATCTCTTCAAAACGAGCACGAGTGATGTTCGCCGAGAAGTCCTCGCCCTGGAAGAGAGAGTCGACCTCGACGGTGGTCTGCGCAACGCTCGAAAGCGTACGCTTCGCACGCTCGCAAGCGGAGCGCAGACGACGGAGGGCACGGGCATCCTCAGAGATATCCAGGCTGGTCTTCTTCTGGAACTCCTTCTTGAAGTGCTCGAGAAGGTTGTTGTCGAAGTCCTCACCACCCAAGTGAGTGTCACCAGCAGTCGCCTTGACGGCGAAAACACCACCAGTGATATTGAGGAGGGAGACATCGAAAGTTCCTCCACCAAGATCGAAAATGAGGACGTTCTTCTCCGCACTTGACTGGCGATCGAGACCGTAGGCGATGGCGGCGGCGGTGGGCTCGTTGATGATACGGAGGACCTCGAGACCAGCGATGGCACCCGCATCCTTGGTAGCAAGACGTTGCGAGTCGTTGAAATAGGCCGGGACGCTACGGGGGATGGTCGGTACATGGCCTCCGGAGAGATTGAAAATTGCTCACGTTACGACAGCCTTCTTGACAGTCTTGCCAAGCTTGGCTTCTGAGATCTCCTTCATCTTAATGAGGACCATGGAGGAGATCTCCTGGGGGCTGAAGCTCTTCTCCTCGCCAAGGTAGTCAACCTTGATGAAGGGCGAGCCATTCTTCTCAACAACCTCGAAGGGCCAGTGGGTCATGTCCTTCTTGACGTCGGGGTCACTGAAAATTATCAAAAACTGAGTACAGTGCCATCAAACAAACACTAGGACACAACGCACTCGTATCTCCGACCGATGAGACGCTTCGCATCGAAGACAGTGTTCTTGGGATTCATCGCAGCCTGGTTTTTCGCGGCATCGCCGATCAGGCGCTCCTCAGAGGAGAACGCGACGTAGGAGGGCGTCGTACGGTTACCCTCTGCGCCAATTCGTCATTCGAATGGCCTTTAAAACACCTAGCGAGGTCACTCACGATCGTTGGCAATGATCTCGACACGGTCGTTCTGCCATACACCAACGCAACTGGAGGTTGTTTAAGCTTTAGACATGGCGCGCTACAAAATGGCGTGGGGCACTGACGAGTAGGTGGTACCGAGATCAATACCAATGGCGCCGTCGAAGATGTCCTCCATTTTTTGTTATGAGAAGAAAGAGTGAAGGGTGAAGAGAGGGAGAGGATGAGAGATGAGAGATGAGATGGTGGAGGCTCGGGCTAAGCTGAAGGATCTTTCGGCGTCTCCCAGCAAAAAAATCTGATTCCCTTTGCTGAGGTAAGCCCCAGCCACGCACCGGCGCTTCCCGTCCCGGAGCGCGCCTCAATGCCAATGCCATTGCCACCAACTTGAAGTTTCCACTGCGTCCAGCCACGACTCATGGCCCTTCCCCTCGCCCGCTCTTGGGCTGCCAATGCCTCGCGATGTTCCCGCCACACTCGCATTCATCGCTCCGTTTCTGCGCAAATTCGTCATAGTTCCTTCGCTAAGGTCGAGGAGAAACCGTTCGAAACCTCGGAGGACTGGACCCACTTCCAGTTGAAGCGTGCAGAATATCAGACACTAGGTGCGTGATGCATGCATCTCTCCGAGCTCGCACGATGCTAAAGCCCATCCCAGTTGATACATTCTCCGAGTATGGCTCGACCCAGACGCGAGACAACACCTTCCAACCTCATCATTCTCTCCATCGACCTACGGCATCCAAGGATATCACACTGTCCGCCCTCATCGCGTCTGGAGCCCACTTCGGCCACTCGGAAACACGCATGAACCCCAACTTCGTGCCGTACGCCTACGGTGTCCGTGCGGGCATCACCATTATCGACCTCGATCATACCCTTCCCCTCCTCCGTCGCGCTGCCCAGGTCGTACGAGGTGTCGCTGCACGCGGAGGATCTATCGTCTTCGTTGGCACACGACCAGATCTCCGGCCAGCCGTTCGTCTTGCGGCGGAACGAATGGGCAAGCAGGGTTACCACGTCGGGGAGCGTTGGCTGCCAGGTACGCTGACGAACAGGGTGCACATGTTCGGCCCCGAGGTTGCCGCCGACGAGCAGGTTATCCCTGACCTTGCTATCTTCCTCAACCCTATCCCGAACATTCACGCCATCCGAGAATGCGCCCTGGAACACGTACCGACAATCGGTGTCGTTGACTCCAACGTCGACCCTCGCGTCGTCATGTATCCCATACCGGCGAACGACGAGAGCACGCGGACAGCAGAGCTCATCGCTGGGCTTCTCAGTGTAGCAGGTCGGGAAGGTGTCGCGCTCTATGAGGAAGAGCAGGCAAAAGCTGCACAAGCTGCAGCCAGGAAGCCACCACGGCACAGGGAACCATACGCAGCATAGACCACTCGTACATTACACCATATCTTCTAATAAATCATGATTGCACACTCTTCGCATTTTGGATATCGTACCAATACTCTACAAGGGACGAAGATGATCAGTAACTGGTTGCCTGACATCAGCAAGATGGGAAGACATACGTTCCGCCACATCCAGTGCCCTCATGTTGCCCTTCAGCTTGTTCAGTGTCTCCACGTATTCGTCTTCTTCTACGCTGTCAAAAACGATGCCCCCGCCGGCCTGGAGATATGCGATCCCGTCCTTGAACGTCATGGTGCGGATGGCAATGCAAGTGTCCATTTCGTCGTCGGCGAAGTCGAAGCGTCCCACCGCGCCAGCGTAGATCCCTCTGCGCTGCTTCTCGAGTTCGTAGACGAGTTCAATAGCCTTGATCTTCGGCGCTCCAGATACGGTCCCGGCGGGGAAGATGGATCGAAAAGCATCGAACCTGGATAAGAGTTATCAAAAGGCGGGGAACAGAAGTCATCCGCTTGCGAAGGCGTACCTATCCTTGCCTTCCCGTAGCAAGCCCGAGACTTGCGAAGTCAAGTGGATGACATGGCTAAACTTTTCCAGCTTGAGAAGGTGGTCGACGTGCACTGTCTCCGCCTTACACACACGATTCACGTCGTTCCGCGCGAGGTCGACCAGCATAATGTGTTCAGCCCTGTCTTTTTCTGACGCGAGCAGCTCGGCGCCCAGCCTCTCATCCTCTAGAAGAAGAATGGTGTAAGGACAGGGACCAAGAAATGAGGGCATATACGCACCTTCTACTGTCTGCCCCCTCTTAATCGTACCAGCTATAGCATGGTTGTAAACCTTGTTCTTCTCGACCTTACACAACGTCTCCGGGCTCGCACCAACGATCTGTATATGTCCACAATCAAGATAGAACATGTACGGACTTGGGTTGATTCGTCGTAGGTGCCTGTATGCGTTGAATGGATGGAGAGTGGTCGGTCGGGCGAGTCGCTGCGAAGGCACAGCCTGAATGATGTCGCCTGCCACGATGTGGTCCTTCAGGTTCGTCACGAAACCCTCGTACCCCGCCTTCCCGACGTTCGATACGGCCTCGTTCCCGAGCACGACTGGGCGCTGGTACACCTCCGGCGTCGCCGTGCTCATCACCAGCTTCGCCAGCCTCCTCGCCTTTGAAACTGCCGTCTGATAGATGAACGAAAGGTTGACCTGGCTGGCATCCCCAGGGCAGAAGACGTGCGAGACGACCTTGACGCTTTGGTAGAGATGGTCGTAGATGAGGAGTGTATCGACCAGCATAAAGATCGCCTCCGGTATGCCTAGGGGATCTTCCACTGCGCGTGCAGTCTTGGGCTCGAAGTGCATGATAGAATCGTATCCGACGTAGCCAATTGCACCCCCAGTGAATGTTGGGACTTCGGGGAGCTTCACGTATTTGTATACCCCGAGCTCCTTCTGGAGCGCGACCATGGGGTCCCCGGTGGTCTCTTCATTGGGGCCAACACGGATGATTTTGAAGGGGTCTTGATTGTACGGGATGTGAGCGTGGGATGGGAAGGAGGGTGGATGGACTGAATGGGGGACGCACCTGCTCCAATGAAGCTATATCGCGCGAGGTTCTCTCCTGCCACGACCGACTCTAGGAGGAAGCTGTATTTCGAATCCTTCGCTATCCGCAAATACGCAACACATGGTGTGAGGAGGTCTCCAGGAAGCTCGACATATACTGGGACGCAGTTTCCTTGCTTCTCTTTGAGGATGATGTTCTCGATCGTAGACAGTGGGGGAAACGCTGGTAGTTTCTGCGAAAGACAAGCACGATATTGTCAACATCGAGTACAATTATCTCGCGTCGACGTGGTATTGACCTGCGTGTCGACAGACATATCTAGAAAGTGTCCCGGGCTCAAGGTGTCGTTGTGCGTGGTGAGGGTTGAGCAAAGAGGCTATACCAGGATACTTCGGAGCCTCGAGTGCGGAATCTGCAGAAGGTCTGCCCAGTCATGACTAGTACTCGCGAGTCGAGCATGTCCGCCATCGAGCGCACCGCTCTCGTTCTGGCCTCACTTCCGACGCCTCACTTCCGACGTCGCGCACAGCTTCGCAGCTCGACGGTTCTGTTGTAAATAAACAGTCGCGATCCCATCGGAGCACACGACGGCCCCGGGTCGAGCAGGCTATTGTCCAACCCGAGATCTCGGACAAGGCACAAATTCTGAATGCCGTCCATCGACGGAGCGCCCGTACTTACGTCCACCACCATCCAACCAAACCACCATGATCACCCCCCGCTTTTCCTGTTTGCAGTCAGAAAAATCGGTCATCGTCAGCATATGCTGCCCATCCGTACGAGTAAGTTGCTTATTCGTCGGGGTCTACTTCTAGGGACCCAGCTGAAAATTTTCGGAACGGAAGTAGGCATCTGACGTCGAGATCAGCGTCGACGAAACGCTTTTCAGTGTCCACATCAACCCCTACTTCCTGCGCCTCAACTTCTCGCACCCGTTGCTTGAGGACGATGCCTCATCAGCGGTGTATGACCCGAGCACCGGATATCTGACGGTGACGCTTACCAAAGAAGTCCCCGGCCAGGACTTCAAGGACCTCGATCTGTTAGCAAAACTTCTCGCTCCTCGACCACCAAAGGAGGAACAGTCCAAGCCGGTGATAGAGGTTCTCGACACCCAAATGATAGCAGAAGATGACGATGCGGAGGACCTGGCTGAGCGGACGCAAGGGTTGACGTTAGAGCAGCGCGAAATCTTGGAAGGTATGTGGCACTCAATGATGTCTCGACTTGGGTTCTCATGCGGAGCACGTACCCCCTCGGTCTAGCTGCTGAGAATGATTGGCAGCTACCGCAGTCTGTGCCGGATGTTTTGCCACCGTTACAGACAAGCGCTGAGCGGCGCTACGGCTTCCTGGATATCCATTCCGGCTACTTCAGACACATGGAACACATTGCGAACGAAGTTCACGAACTAGGCGCAGACGCGGAAACGACCACGCCTGAAGAGTATCGCCGAAGACGTCTCCGACACGAGGAAGAGAAGTGGGATGAAGAACACTACATGTAAGCCGCCCCAGTTTCCGCCGTTCCGTCCTACTCAATGCCAGTGCTTCACGTAGGGCTGACTATGCCGACGACGAATACATCCGAGAATTGATATCGTGGCCCAATCACCACCTTACGTCCCCGCCAGAGGACTTCCAGTACACCGAGAAGGAAAATCTCGTAATGCTGCGCCTTCCCCGAAAGGAGTGTATGTATCCCGAAGCAGCACCCTCGGCGAGCAAGCCTCTTACCTGCCATCAACAGATCTATCGACGCCCGCGGAGACACACGCCCTCTACCTGACGCTGCTCACGCTTCTTTTCTCGTACTCGTACGAGTCACGTACAACACAAGGCGACCCAACACCGGAAAGTGCTTGGACGCTCGCCTCTCTCACGCCTGCGTTCTCCGCACTCGATCCCGCACCCTATGACCAGGCGCAGTCGCGTTCGACGGCTCCAGACGCATTCGCGGAGGCTGAGCTAGCTTCCGTCTTCACTGCCTCTTATCGGCGCGCTCTCGCGTTTCCATTGTATCGCTCCTTCGCGCTCGCGGAAGCGTGTCGTGCCGATGTCGCGGGCCTGCTTGCACGCGGCAAGCGGGTCATCGCGCGGTGCTTGCTGGAGATGAAGGACATCCTGGATCACCACGAGGTGTATTACGTTTACAGCAAGATATGGGTGGACGACTTCTGTGTGTGGACGTTGGCCTATGCCAAGTAAGCTCGCCCTTGCACTCTTGGGGGCTCAGACAGGATACCTGACCTGCTACTCCAGCGATGACACACTGTCAAAGTTGGCCGATGCTGTCAACTCTCTCCCCATGAAGAAGCGCATGATTGGGTGGGATCTAGAGGGACTGGAAGCTCTCACCCGTGAATGCCGAGAACGGGAGACCGATAGCGATGACGACTCGGAAGACGAGATTGAGAGGATGCTTCCTGCACCTCTGTCGTAGGTCACACGTCAATATGCATTGCTGCCTACTCGGCGTCGGTCGTCTTTCGCTTGCCGCGTCGTTACCACCGGCGATATTACCTTATTAGTTGCCATGGGCATTGAATCGAGGTAATCTGTCTATTATCCGGGAATGGCCTGAGTGGGGACCACTTGACTTCTTTCATAGGTCTGTGTCGGAGCGAGGCGGGTAAGCTACTGGCCCAGACTGGCCTTCTGGCCTCCCATGCTCTGTGTCAAGTTTCGATGGTTAACATCAGGCAAGGTGTCGATTAACCAAATACCATGTATACCCATAGATAAATGATAGGGCGACCCCCTGCAAAAGACAAGCGCTCAGGTTGGTGCGTCACCCGGAGCACGCCCGTAAGAAAGTCATGAGATCGTTCTGGCGAGACGTGTTCGTGGTCTTCAAGAGGTACTCGGTAAGCTATGTACGCATTGTCTTCGCAGTCTATCCGTTAACTCACCAGCGATTTAGCGGTTGAAATCTTTCCCGGTGGTGGACAGTATTCACGTGGCATTGGCGCCACGCATTCATAAGCTTGTCTTCCAATGTGGCTCGAAGATCAGCCCACGACGTGATAATATCACCTCGTCGCCGTTCACATGCGCCGATTCGCCGCTCAAGTGAACCCGGCCGCCGGTATGTCTTGAGCGGAATGAATTGCGGATGAGCACGTTGGCTGCATTTGACGGATCTCTTTCGGCAGGATCAGGATGTCGGCCTACGCGTTTCACTGGGCGTTCATCTGCACGAGTTTCGGGAGCAATACTGTATCGTCGCCTTCCGGTGAGTTGCGGAAGCAAGCGCACACGCCACCATCTCGAAGCTAGCCACGCGCGCGGCAAGCTTGGCACTGACCATTCTTCTAAAGTTCTCGGAGACCCGTCGCCTCCTTCAAAAACAAACCTTCCCCGCCACGGCAGAACGCTTTCCTCGGGAACGTGGCGGGCAACTGACCACGCCCCCATTGGCACGGCCCGACCGAAGCCCGCATAGCCGAGATGCCCTGCATTGGTTCTGCGGATAAGTGTGGTTTATACTCGCTTTGTCAACTTTTGCGCACAGCCAGGCGCGCGGGAGTTCGTCGGGAAGCGAGCGAGTGGGGCGTGATAAACTTTGAGTTCGCATCTGACGAGCTTCCCAGCCGCGACGGACGCAGTTTGATCTTTATCCTCGCAGCGGAGCCAGTCGAGGTGTGGTGGATGTGCTGCCTTGGTCGGACGCGCTGATCACATCTCTTCGAATAAAGTCGTTACACAATGGGCAGGCGGCGTCGAGGTTGGCGGAAACGTCGTAACGCCACCGGTGTGTATGGTGGCTGAGGATATCATGGATGTGCGTCGTAGCTATTACTGCGGAGTGTCTGCATCAATATGTGCTGATCCAAGCAGTGTAGTGCATGGCTTGCAGCGTGAACACGCATAGATATCTTGAATACATTGACGTCAGGAATCAACTTGGTTAGGTATTTCGCACATAAGATAAGCCGTGGAACGATTCGTCGCGTTTGGTATTTGGTTTGAAAAGTCGGACATTTACTCATTCTATTTTGCTATGGTCCACCGCTCACAAACCCTACACATGCACATCCACAAGTACTTCCCGAACATCTATAGGATGCGGAATTTACTCGCCCATCACATGTCCTGGATGGCGGAATGCCTCGAGCTACTCAAAGAGGATAAACCGAGATCTTCGCATTATTGTCACTGTGCGCAGTGAGAAGGTCATCCAAGCGTCTGCAGGCGTGTGAGGCGTGGTTCCGGGAAGTCTGCAAGATCACAGCGCGCTCATGAAGGCGTACGGCACCCGTCGATATGTCATCGTGGAAGACGGGAAGCAGAGCTTGTCTCCTCCAGATCCTTCCGAACATATGGAACATATCCGGTCCTCGGTGCCGCCGTGTCGTAAGGCGGCTCTCGAGCCTCATACAATCTATCGTTGAGCGCGATTGTCCCCCTCTGATTTACGGACATGCGATGGCATATGCGCAATGCATTAGGCGAGAGGCCTTTTTCTAGCATCTCGCGAGTTGTCGGCGGCCGATGGTGGCAGATAGCAGGCGCAGCGCAGACTCGCAGTCGGACAGGAGGCGCTCTTTTGGGGCCAAGCTTCAGGAAGCCTCACCACAAACTTGTGGGTGGCAAAAGATTTCTGGGCTGCAAATGTAAGCTACCCTTGCACAATGGGTACTTAGCAGTAGTATAAGTATTACTTACATCTAAACGACGATAGCTCCACCGAAACCAGGTCGATCCCATGTGGGCCACCGCAGCTTGAAAACAGCTGGGAGTACGGGGTCATAACCAGACCATCGCAAGATCCAGTTGCTCTACTTGAGCTGCTGCTTGCGAGAACCACGGAGGGACCAGAGTGGCGGGAATGGGAGAAAAGGCTTGCTCGCGCCATCGTGGTGGATGCGCGGCAGAAACATACGTGACTTCGTCGCAATGACGCTTGGGCTGGTGCTAGTCCCTTCAACAACTACGAAGCCTTCGTCGGTGATTTCAGCAGCCATAGAAACTGTTTGACCCACCACGAATTTTCAAACCTCTCTCTACGTCTTCAGGGAGAAAAAGATTCTGGCGGGGGCAGACCGTGCTGAACACTTGCCGCCCCGCGCGGACCTCGGGCCGCCACCCATGGCAGCTCCGCGTTGTTACATATGGACCATCATCGAGAGCCAAGCTCCGTCTCACCGCTCGTCACATCGGCACCGGAAAGAGTGGGAAACCAAACCACCAAATTGGCAGATCTGTCTCATTTGTACGCAAGCTCCTCCCTGCTTGCCGTGTGCGGACTAGCACAAAGTCTGTTTTGTTTCAAAGTTTGAGCTTCCCACCTCTCCGGTCACAGCGAGCCTAGAGAGGGCTTGCCACCCCGCCTAGGGTTTCAGAGAAACAACGCCTCATTGAGACCCGCATGATCATTTACTTATCGTAGCCGCTCTGATGTTCGAACGACCTCCAAGTGTGATTCGGCCGCCTCGAACACCGGATCCGGCATTGAAGTTGCCTACACGCCCCCTTCGTATCTTCAGTGGAACAACGTGAAGATGCTCCTCCGCGGTACGCACAAGTGACAATACGACGTGACGTCGCCATGGTCATCCGTCGCCGACGCCTAGCGACTCCGTTTCATGATCCCAACCTTCTATGGGCTTTCGAACTCCCAGCACCGAAGCAGAGAACATCTATGTATACTGCAGCCGCCGTCCAATCACCTCTGATAGCGACACGACAGGCCGCCACGGATCACGATAAACCGACGCGGGCCGGTGGGTGGGGAGATGGGGAGCGAGCGACCCGGGAGAAGTGCTTGGATACATTATAATACTTACCCTAGCGACGAGGGTCACACCCTGCATCTTCTCTGCCCGTCAATCGTGTCACGGGTGGTGCTACCTCCCTCGGACGCCAGCTTTGCGTCCCCCGCCCGAGGTTCGAGACATTCGATGATGACGGCGGCGTCGCTGGGGCACGGTCAGCGTCGTTGCGCGTGTGAGGACTGTGTGAGGCCCGGTCTTGAGCTTGGCCCTTCGGGTGCTGAACGTTGAGCGCCTTGGTGGCATGACACTGGCAAGCCTCAGGCTGGACCATGCAGGCGTGGTCATCCAGCAGAAGCGGAAGAGGGTGAGTAAGGGCTAAGACGTTCGTGGAAAGCCGGGCGGAGCGTGACTCAGACAAGATCTGCCAAGAACGCAGAGCAGCGATAAATTTGTCCCCACTGATCGCGATTGCATTGCGGGGAACCAGCTGGGTGGAAGGTTTCCGCGAAGCTCGAAGCCCAGCTGCCGTAAGGCGACGCTGCCCATACCCGGCTTAGCCTCGGCACGCGCGGGAGGGCGTGCCACGCCAAATGCCCATATCCGCGTCGCGCCACATACAGTAGTACTCCCAGCGGGCGCGGAACGCCGACTCCACGCAAGAGAATGCATCCGCGCTCGGCGACGAGATCGTCTGGAAGAGAAAAGAACAGCGACAGAACCGGGGCGGGCTGATGTGGCGCGAGAATGACGGGCACGTTGCGATTCAGAAGAGGGAGAACGTAGTGGGCCGGCGGCTCGCGTGGGTCGAGAAGCCGCCGTGCGCGGGCGGGAAGCCGTCTCTGCTGGATTCGTGACGTCCGTTCGGGGGCACGACGGCCGGTGATTGATATCTCGTGGCCTGTGCAGCTTGGAAGTTGGAAGTCGGGCAGCCCTCCTTGGCGTCCCGGGTTCGCCTCCGAGTCATCTCGCGTCAAATCATACACCAGGTCGGGATGGTTGCCGGGTCTGCTCGCGGCCCCATTACACCAAAGCGTGTAGCAGTACGGCGCGTATGTCGCAGCCGGACGCACCTCAGTGCTTCGCGTCGCCACCGATATCGCCGTCGGGGATGTTCGACACAAAGAACGATCGCGAGATCGGCGCTAGCGAATAGGGAGTACGACAACGTAATGGTCCGAGGCTCGCTTCATCGCATTCACCGTCCATTCTGCACAGCTGCAACGACGGCCCGACGTCAGCCCAGCGCCCCGCCCACAACCCCACCATACTTGGTTCGGGGAGTGGATCTCAAGTGGCACCGGCAGGGCTCTAGCCCAAGCTTGCAAAGTTCAGGCAAATAAGTCACGCGCAGAAGAAAAGGAAACTGGATAAGTTATCCGTTGCAACTGATGTCTCTAGAAATACATGACGGTGTGTGCGTGGAGGGAGGATGGGACTACGTACACTCATATACGCTCGCGAGGATTAGGGCGCGATTGATAGACTACAGTACAGACAGGTATGGACAGATGAATGGCCACGCACGCGCCACCAGCTGTGCATGGAATCTGAATTTCGAAGGCGTGGCCGGGGGAGGTTGGCGTGTGCGGGACGCAACAGAGCACGGGCTGGTCAGTGGCAAGCAGGAAAGCGAGCAAGGCGGTACTACGGACTAGCGACAGGTATTATGGTATTGGGGATGCTTGTGTGGATGCAGACGGTATGTGAGTGCGTGCGTGTTGGAAAGGACGAGATATCGATGCATGTGCAAGAAACGAAGGTCAAGTGGGGACGCGGATCCGGAGATGAGAGACCGACCGAATGGTTATGTGCAGGCAGGTGCGAGAGGAGAGGAAGACAACGGACGGTTACGACAACACGGGAATGATCGAAAGGACGAAATGAAGCAGAGGGCACCGCCCGACCCGGGGCGAGGCAGAAAGCATGCGCTGGGGAGAAGGGGGCCGAGCGTTCAACGGACAGAAGCCGAGATAGAAGCCGAACGACGAACGAGTGAAGAGGCTGGAAGAGCGAAGAGTGAAGAGAACGTTTCCAGATCCACACGAAGGAGATGTCCGGGTGTCGAGAATGCCCCGGGTGAGATCTTGAGACACCGCCAGACGGCAGGCGGCCGAAGAGAGAGAGCTGGGAGCGAATGCGGACTAGGCCCCGCGCCCGCGTCCCGGACGGCTACCTCGCCGTACGCTTGCGCGACAGGCCAAACAGCCCCAGCATGCCTGAGCTACTCCGACGTGACTGCACTTCGATGCGCGCCAGCTCCTCCTCCCACGCGCGCACCTCGTCCATGGGCGGTGGCGGCTCCACCCGCAACCCGAGGCTCGACGCCTTCGCCTTCACCTTCTCCCGCCGTTCCCGGCGGTCTTCCCGCCCATCATCCTCAGCTTCGCGCTCGCGCTTCCCGTCATCCCGTAGCGCACGCGACTTCCCGCGGACCTTGTCCACCGCGAACAGCATGCTCTCCCCGAGCCCGGACTCCTTGAACCGCTTGTTCGCCGAGGACAAGCTCTGGCTCTGCGAGCTCGAAGCCGAGTCGCGGCTGACCGTGTGCGATATTGACCCTCCCGGGTCCCTCCGCCCCGGCGCGAACGGCACGTTCGCAGAAAAAGACATGCTCGACTTGTCGCTCGGCCCTGCAGACGTATGTGGTCGTCGTGGCGTCTTCTTCCGCGCCTTGCGGTCGCGCTCGTTCGCAGAGTACACGGACTTGCGGTGGTCGCCGCTCTCGCTAGCCTGCGCGGGGGTCTGCGGCGGGGACGGCAGTCCGTGGTTGTTGCTGCTCTTCGAGGGGTCCGCGCTCGCGCTGGCGGCGTCCTCGCCTCGCCTTCGCCATGGGCTCTTGCTCTTGCTTCTGAGCGAGAGCTCCTTCTGCTCAGCCCACTTCTCCATGGCAACCCTCCGGTCAGCTTCGCTCGTCGGGATGACTGTAATCTCGCGCGGTTCGAGGTCGAGTGTTTCTGATCCGCCAGGACCGGAGACGAGAAGTTTCGTGCGCACGTAGAAACGGACGGTTGCGAAATCGCTTTGCATGGTTTCGCCCACCGCCCAGCGAGAGTTGCCCCGGTTCTCGGGCCACTGAAGTGGGACAGACTTAACCCAGATGCCTGAGGAGTCGCAAGCGAATGAAGAGACGTCGGCTGTAGTCAATGTCAGGGTCAGCGTCTTAAGAATGTCGTCGTTGGCTGAAGGAGGGGAAGAAACGGTGGGCGATGCGGATACGGATGATGGGGAAGGGGAGGGCGGTGGCAGTGATGGCGACGGTATTCGTGGAATGGGGATGGGAGAAGAGGTTGCATTGGGACTGTGGGTACTGCAAGGCGATAGGAGGGGAAAAGTGGACGAACTCGAAACAGTTGTGGCCACGGAGTCGAACGTGGATTGGCTGGGCCCTGGGGAAAGTGATCCGTACGGCGACTGTGGATGAGATCGCGAACCGCGTTCAAAGCGAGAAGTTGTTGGGGTGGAAGCGTCTTCGTCGGAATTTGTCGAACATGAGGGAGACGGGGAAACAGGCGCGAATGCCGTGACTGGAGAAGCGGAAGCGGCTGCGGCGTGATTGATGCCTGTAGTAACCAGTGGAGTGGGAGCAGCGGGAGTGTTGTGAAGCTCTATTCGACGTTCTATTGAGACAGTTGCGCTTCGGACAGCGATGGCTGGGTCTACAGGCTGGAGAAGAAGGGTCGTGTGTATAATATCGGAGGGTCCTACGGGGCTTGACGGTGTGTTGACATTATAGCGGACCACCGGGGCACGAGGCTTGCATGTTTGGTGGAGCAGCGCGTGTTGGGGTGGTGAGGGATTTAATGAGGGGGGAAGGTCATACCGTACGAGGGCGAGATCGAAATAGCGGACGATGCGGGAGCCGACGCTTGGAATGGGTACATGGTCGAGTACTTTGGGGAGAGAACGACGACACGGATGAGATAATTTAATGAGACGATTGTGGCAGATGGCAGATGGTGTGCAAGCGTGACATGGAGGGTGATGACTTACTCGCTTCCAACCGCCAGAAGACACGGTAATCCTGGTAATTTGCGGTGCTGAAGCCCGGGGTGCGTTTTGGAAGGGTAAGTTTGAAGGGAAACTCGAGCTCCCCTACGTCGGCATACTCTTTGCGAGGAGGCTTGACCCAGAGGACATCTGTGTGGTCCACGAGGAGTGTGGAGCGGACGGCGCGAGAACGAGTGAGGCGGGATTGATAGCAGCGGACGGAAACCGAGAGGGACTTTGCAGGTATCGGCTTGCCATCCTCGTCCAGTTTTGTGCGAACGACTAGGACGCGTATGAGCACATGAATGCGGAGGAAGCGGGGGGGAGGGGGATCACATACTGCCTTCGACGCGGACGGGGGTTAGACCGAGGTAGCCCTGGTGGGGGAAGAAGCGGTTGCCGGAGTTGCCCCTCGATGTGGAGAGGACGAGGTGGACCATGGGGAGGGGGGAGGAGGGATGGAGCGGGGCGGGGACGATATAAGTAGGCGAACATTGGGTGATCGTACCAACAGCCCCGTCCAAGCCAAAGAACAGAATTCCGAGCATCCTTCTTCGTTTCCCCATTATTATTATTTTACTCAGAGTTAATTATTTCCCGATCGCCTTCCTTTCCCGGCGCCCTTCCATCCGACCCTTCTCGTGGACGCCCCGGAACACAGCCGCCCACGCCCTCTCTCCCATCATCACCATGCCGTCCTCGCTCTACGTCCCTATCCTCATAGCGGGCATGCTCCTCACTGTGCGTTCCTCGCCTCCTCGGCCCGCATACACTCTGTGCTGACTCTCTCCAGGGCTCCAGCAACTCGCTATGGAGCAAGTGGCAGGTCCGTGGCCCCTCATCCCTCTCCCACACATGTACACTCATACTCCGTCCACATAGGACATGCAATGCGTCGAGAACTGCGATGAACCTGCGAAGCGGTTACTCTACGAGCAACCAGTCTGGCAAACCCTCCAGATGTTCCGTGCGTGATCCTCTGCACTCTGCCCGTTGCGTACACGCAGCTCACTCCGTCACTGTCCGCTCTAGTCGGAGAGATGCTCTGTATGTACATTTTTCTCCAATGTCTACCCTACTCTCAACGCCGTGCCACACGTGTCTTGCGTTAGGTTTCCTTCCCGTCATCTACTCCTGGCTCCGCACCAGGCGTCAGTCTCAATCTTTGGCCCTCCCTGCCGATTCCGAGGAAGAGCCCGCCCATGGTGCCAAGACCGAGATCCCTCATGCCCCTCTTGACGGCTGGAAGGTCCTGCTTATGTGGTTCCCTGCGGCATGCGATCTGACCGGCACCACGGTACGCGTGCCGCTTCTTCTTGTCCGCCGTACCTTCTCATGTCACTCACCCTCTGTTCTCTCGTCTGCCTACTTGCCACTTCCGTCACAATGCGCATATACAGTTAATGAACGTCGGTTTGCTCTACGCCCCGGTTTCGATCTATCAGATGACTCGTGGCGCCCTCGTCCTCTTCGTTGGTGTCCTTTCCGTCATCTTTCTCCGCAGGCGTCTCTGGCTTTACCAGTTGAGTGCCATCCTTCTTCCCACCTATTCTCCTCTATCAAGCTTTCTGTTGACCTTCTGGATCTTGGTCTCGTATCGAATGCTCATGCTTGTTCTTCAGATGGATATCCCTTGTTACGGTAATGGCAGGAGTTTCCCTCGTCGGTCTTAGCGGGTCTATGATCAAGGATCCTGTCAAAGAGCCAAGTGTCAGGGCTTTGGAGGAGCTTCCCGAGTTGGAGCCTGTAGAGGAACCCGAACTTACCAAGGTCCTTGTTGGTGCGTTCCGCTCGTTTTTGCGCAGCGGGACCCGGACATCACCTGACCGTGTTCTACAGGTGTGTTCTTCATAGCGTTCGCCCAGATCTTGTACGTATTCACTTCTTCCGTTCATTGTCGTATTCTCCGTGGTCATCCTCCGGTTCTGCCGCTCACCCTCGCCCATCCGCTGACATATCATTTCCTTCTATGGTGCTTATCACACCGGCTGTTCACAGTACGGCCACGCAGTTCGTTATTGAAGGTATGTCTCGCGTCTTCTTTGTGCCGCCAATGATGCATGTCCTCGGGTTTGTTGATATATTCCCATGCTGCGCACAGAGAAAATTATGGCTCGTTACACCGTCGCTCCGCTGGTCGCCGTCGGTCTTGAAGGCTTCTTTGGCGCGCTCAGCATCATGCTTGCAATGCCGATTCTCGCACGCTACGCGTCTGTCTCACCATTCTTCGACTTGCCGCGCGGTTGGCATCAGATGATTGACACGCCGTCGGTGCTTTACTCCGGAATTGTCATTGCGTTCTCCATCTCGCTGTTCAACTTCTTCGGCCTCAGCCTCACCCGGCACGTCTCTGCCACAGTCCGGAGCTTGACGGATACGTGCAGAACGATCACCATCTGGATCGTTTCCCTCGGTCTCGGTTGGGAGGTTCTCGTGTGGCCCATCTCCCTTCTCCAGGTTGCCGGTTTCGGGCTGCTCGTGTAAGTGCTTCCCTTCTCGACAACCCTGCCTGCTCCGGCGTGCTCACGCGCGCTGTTTTCTTGTCTGCAGATATGGCACGGTACGTACAGCTCCCTGAGATCATGCATCGACCCGCTAACATCTCTTCCATCCTCGTAGTTTATGTTTAACCACCTTGTAGCGCCGCCGAGCTTCTTGCGCCCGCCCGCTGAGGTCGGCGCCGCAGCGTCCAGCCTTGACGAGAGCGAGACGCAAACGTTGCTTGCTGATGAGGCGCTCGAAGATACCGCAGTGCTTCCTTCCGACTTGGGCCGCAGCGGCTTCGACGTCGTGCCCCCGCAGGAACACGAGGGTCATGCTCATGCTCACAGCACCCGTCGCCCCAGCCAGGGTTGAAGGCAGCTTAGAGCCTAGGGGCTGACTTGCTCGTCTCTTCGCTGACTCCGTAATTCACTACACGCATCGATAGATGTTGTTATGGGGTACCCTTGACCGTAGATGATGTACAAGTCTTACACAATTTGCTTTTAAACTTGGGACTCTCACTATGATTCACTGTACATTATAGTCATGGAACAGTTTGCAACGCCGCACATGTCCTGGACAGATTCGGCTTTTGGTCATATTCTATTCGGGCCTGTGGGTCTGAGCGTTCGATTTATTGTCTATACGGAGCAGGCAATACCAACCTCCCCGCCAGCCGTTGATAAGTCCTGAGTAGTAAGTATTTGCAACACTCGAATTTGGGTTATCATGACATGATTGGACGGACGGACGCCGTTGCCTCGAAGCGGCGAGCCATCAAGGCTGCATCAAGGACGCTACACGCACCAGTCAAATCGCTTAGTGCGGTGTCGGATGCGGTGAGCTCATTGATGATCGCGACATCGTGGTCGATGCATCTGTCGCCCCAATCTCAGTGACTGAATGAGATCTAGGTTGATTACCGGCGCTTCTGCGAGTCTCGACTGCGTCACCGACGACTCGGGCGACTCGGATTCCCGACGGCGTGCTACTGATTCGGGCCATTGCTGTGCACGATTGTCGATGGGATCGGGACCCCAGCATCATGCCCGCCGCGTGAAACTGCGTACATGTACAGTATGATCGAGCGGGCGACCATGCATGCTCCTTGACCGACGCCTCCCAAGGGTCGAGACCGTGCCCCTTAACGTTCACGCCACGAATGCATTGCTTGAAAAGGTAGCGGCATGGTTACGTATAAGTAGTGTCGTCGGGTTGGCGGATCATAAAGTTATGGTGCTCCCTGCAATTGGCGGGGCGTACGCTCAGACTCAGCGTGTTAGGGCAAGACTTGAACAAAGCGCTTCTCTGAAAATCTGCGGTATTATAGCTGTTTTCATAACGATAGGCCCCTGGGACGCGTTTTACGCACACACAGGCGGTGATATCCGAAAATCGGCAGCGTCGGGTGAGCGGGGACCCAGGAAGCGCGAATGGATCTCCCGCCCGCGAACGAGAGCCGCACCCAATCGGAACCGCTTGCTGCCGTCGCCTGAGTGTAAACCGAATGTCTGCCCGTGTGTGTAAAGCGCGCTCGAGGGGCCCATCGTTATGAAAACAGCTGTAATGGGTCCTGTTGCATGAGGACAAGCACATTAGAAACAGCCGATGCATGGATTACTCACCACATCTAACCGTGACAACCCGCGGCTTTAATTTCGTCAGTACTCCCTATCAGAGTGACAGATCATCGGGGCGATAGGACATAAGTAGAGCACCGACCACCGGATCCAAAAGATCATCACCGTGACTAGTACTGTGCGACTTTCGCTGTTCCAGACTCACGGCTGGGGAATGGAAGTGTCCAAGAAGCGGCAGCCTTGCAAATCCGTTCAGTTCGAACTTTACACACCTCGCTTAAGCAGCATGCAAAGATTGAGTGTTGGGTTACATAAGCCATATGTCCTCGTCGTGCTTGCATGTCGTGTCGGGCAACGCTGGAAGAAGGCATCCGATATACTACCAAAAGCCCCAAACCTCCTCTGGAGGAGGTCAGGAACTGCTAGGAGCTCCTAGAAACGTGGTATGGCCAGTGCCGTAGTTTCTCCGAAACCTTTCACTACGGGAATCCGCCGACTTATTTTGTCGCTTGATCGCGCTGATCCTTCTATCGTACTTGCCGACTTTCGCCTCAGGGTCCTGGTGGGAACTGATTTCGCTCGTCTATACACGGGATGCATATGCATGCATCCAGCGACTCCGTATGCCATGTACTCCCGTTTCAAGGTCTGCTGCGATCGCGATAAGTGAGAAGTCTTCGACGTGGATGCAAAATTAGGGCATGGAGCAAACTTGGAGACATACCACCAGTTTCTTTTGGACGCTCCAGCTTCAAAGCATCCCCGAAAAGCGCTTCGACCAAAATAAGCACGGCTTCTCGGTGTGTGCATGGCATGGGTCCGCAAGCCAAAGCCTGAAGCGGCGTCGTTCGTGTCATCGTCCGATCTGCATCGGAGAACGCGCGTCGTAAAACATGCAGCATGCCCCCGTAAGTCCGAATGGTAGATTGCTTGGTGGAGACGGCCTGGAGGCATGCGGATGACTGTCTAGGTCACTCTTTAATCAGAATGCCGGAACCATTCATATAAGTTAGGAGCTTACTATGCCGCTGTTACACACTGCAACAGACATTTGTGCAAGGTTTACATACCGCTATGGACGCAGACAGCGTCGTAGTGAATGGGCAGATGCTCCACCTAATAATCCCGTCATTACATGTCATTACAGGGTCACTAATAATATCAACAGGTCTACTGTTCTCATCTAATCTACCTTTAGCTTCGATGGTGGGGAGACGAACGTCGCCTGCGGGAAGTCGACAGTGAGCGCGATGCTCGGTAGCTCAGAAGCAGATCAATTGGACTGACCGTGATGAACTTTAGGACTTCGTCGATGGCCAACACGGGCGCGCTCAGGTATAGTACAGCTTTCCACTCGACCCAGTTTAGGGGGGTGATTGCAAAGAGCGACTGTGCAATGCGCATGAGCACGCGAGAATCGGCAAAAATGGTAGCTAGAACGCTCACCGTGAAGAAGGGGATATACAGGATCGCGACATGGAGAGCCATGCTCAGCGCGATCGCCCCGACGAGGAAGGGGTTCTTCCAGAGCGGGAGTCTCAACAAACTCTCGTTCTCCGAGAGCGAGTTCATCGCGTTGAACATCTCGACGGTGACGAGGATGGACAGCGACATTGTCGTCGCCGTCTTCGCCATATCGTTAGTGAACATCTCGCAACCGATCTCGGGGAATAGGCTCGAGCACCGGTGGAAGTGCGTCTGTAACCACGTGAAGCAACAACAGTAAGTTCCAGCACGAAGCGCTCGAATAAACGAGGGTACGTACGAGCTGGTAAAACGAGATCTGCGGGCCACCGGTATAGAAGACGAACCACCACGCATACCCGGCGACGGTCGCGACACCGACGTAGATGCCAATGACCATGTACCGGAAGAACAGCCACTTGCCGACGATGGGCTCGCGGCTGTCCCGCGGAGGAACGCGCATGATGCTGTGGTCAGGAGGGTTGAATCCGAGCGCGGTCGCCGGCAAACTGTCCGTGACGAGGTTGACCCAAAGCAGCTGCACCGGGATCAACGCCTCCGGCATGCCCAGAAGCACCGTCAGGAAGATGCTGACGACCTCTCCGATGTTCGATGAAACTAGATTCAACCAGGCACGTCAGCATCTGGAGCCGCGGGATATTGGCGATGAGCACGTACTGAGATAACGAATGAACTGCTTGGTGTTATTGTAGATCAAGCGGCCTTCCTCCACGGCCTGCTCGATAGTCGCGAAATTCGAATCGGTCAAGACCATGTCCGCAGCGAGCTTTGCAACATCAGTACCGCTTCCCATCGCCACGCCAATGTCAGCCTTCTTGAGCGCGGGCGCATCGTTCACTCCGTCGCCAGTCTACATGCATAACGCACGATAAGCTATCCATCCATAGAAAACATGCAAAAAATTGCTTACCATCGCAACCACGAGGCCCTGACTCTGCAACAGGTCTACAAGCTGGCTCTTGTGGCTGGGCTCGGTACGACTGAACAAGCTGGCGCTCATGACAGCCTTGAGTTTCTCCCCAGGGTTGAGTTCGTCAAGCTCGCGCCCAGTGTACGACTTGCCCGTAAGGTCCTCGTGCTCGCCAAAGATACCGATTTGCCTACAAATGGTCTCCGCGGTGCCCTTGTTGTCCCCGGTGATGCAGATGACGCGGATACCCGCGGCCTGACACTTCGCGACGGCGGCCCGGACCTCGGGCCGGGGCGGGTCGAGCATGCCCACAAGGGAGACGAACGTCAGGTCCTTCTCGAAGCGGGCGTAGTCGGCCGGTGTCTCGGCCTTGTAGGCCGCGGGATCCAGGGAGATATTGTCGGCATAAGCGAGGGCGAGAGTGCGCAGGCCCTGGGTGCCATATGAGATGGTGCTGCGAAGGAGAGCGTCGCGGAGCTGAGGGACGAGCGGGATGGCGCGACCATTGACGAGGACGGAAGTACACCGCTCGAGGATAGACTCCGGCGCACCCTTGGCGTACAGGACACCGGTACCGTTCTTGCGAGCGAGGACGGACATCATCTTACGGTCGCGCGAGAACTCAAACGTCATAAGCCGGGGGATCGTGCGTTCGAAGTAGTCCGCAACGGCACCCGCGCGAGCAGCAGGGGCCAAGTGAGGCAGGTTCTTGTCGATTTCGGGGTCAGGGCATGGGAGTTTCTCCGCCAAAACCTTCAGCGCCGCCTCTGTAGGCTCGCCGAGGTTCGTGTACGTGTTCTTGTCCTGCACCAGAGTCAGATCCCGACGCGGAATGAAAAAAATAGCACATACGGCATGGTAAATGATCTTGGAGTCGTTGCAAATGACGCTGATCTCAGCCAGCCGTAGCAGAGGTTCTGAGCGAACTTCAGCAGACGTTTTGCCATCAGCAGGGGTAACCGACCCTTCGGGCGCGAAGGTCGTGCCCTCGACAAGGAATTCCCGAGCAGTGCCAGATATATCGACAACCATGAACTATGATGCGAAAAATTGGTGTCAAGCGCATTAATACTCCCTGAGGTGCGTACCTTGGAAACGCTCATCTGGTTGGTGGTTAGAGTGCCGGTCTTGTCTGAACAAATGACGTTCGTGCAGCCCAGCGTCTCGACACTGGGCAGATTGCGAACGATCGCGTTCTTCTGAGCCATCTTCTTGGTTCCGAGAGCAAGGCAGGCAGTGATAACAGCAGCAAGACCCTCCGGAATAGCAGCTACAGCGAGCGCGACGGCAATCTTGAAGTAGTAGACAGCTCCCTTCAGAACGCCGTGGTGTGAAGGGTCCCAGAAGTGTCGGACGTTGACTAGCCAGACGAGAACACAAATGACCGTGATGACCTTGGCGAGCATGTCACCGAAATCGTCGAGTTTGCGCTTCAAGGGGGTCTTCTCGCTGATCTGCGACGTGATGGACTTGTGGATATCCCCAATGGCAGTTTGCTGTCCAGTGAACGCGACAACCGCTGTACCCTTCCCATTGACAACAGTCGTTCCCTACAAAATGAGATGTGCAATGAGACTTTAAAACGAGACGCGAGTCAGTAGTTTCAACTACTCACCGAGAAGAGGATGTTCGTCATGTCCTGCTTGACCGCCTTGCGGTCCAGCACCGTGTCAACAGTCTTGCTGACGCTGATACTTTCTCCAGTCAGAATGGCCTGGTCGACACGAAGACTTGTGGACGTGACAGAGAGCAACCTGCAATCAGCAGGGATCTTGTCGCCGACAGCGACTGAGATGATGTCTCCGGGAACAAGCTCCGTTGCGTGAGTACGGGTCCATTCGCCATTGCGCAAAACCTTGGCCTCGTCTGGAGAATACTCCTTCAAAGCCTGCATCATTGGTTGTTAGGACGGGAAAGAGAGGTTCGAGGTATGGGAAGACTGACGTCAATGGCCTTCTCCGCGTTGGTCTCCTGGATTACACCGACGGCCGCATTGGCCACGAGAATGAGAAGGATGACAAGGGGCTCGACGAATGCGCTCCACCAAGTTGACCCTTCCGAGTCTTCGAAGAGTGCGAGGACGAAGGAGACTACGGCGGAGGCGAGAAGAATTAGGACTAACTGGTCCTTGAACTGTTCGAGGATGAGCTCCCAAAGCGGCGTTGGCGGGTCCTCCGGCAGCTCTACAAACTAGTTAGAGCCTCGAGGGTATAAGCTAGCCATGGGAAGTGGACGCACCGTTTTTACCGTAAAGCTCAGCATGTTTCGCGGCGGCGTTAGACGTCAGACCCTGGGTCTGGTCTACCGAGTAATATTGCAGTACCTCCTCCGCTGTTGCAGTCCAGGGAGCTTCCATGTCGCCAGGCTGTTAGCTCGACGTGCAAGAGAGTAGCGAGCCAAGAAGGAAAGCCGAGCGAGAGATGAAGGAGAGTGGGTGCGTTCTGGAATTTGTGGAGAGCAGGTACCCTCGGCTAAGAGCCGGTATATATTCCGGGACGCCCGCTTACAGCTGACGTGGCGATTTCCCCAACCTCGTTGCTCCAGTTCCCGGCCTGCCGCCAGGGTGGAAAATGTCTTGGTTCTCGTGTATTCCAGTCCCGCTCCCCTTCTCATCCTGAGAACTCGAGACACACCCTATTGGCTTTCTCGACCGAGAGTCGACGAAATGGCCCCTTCAACATGTTGGACGTGCGAATTCATCGAGGATTTACTCGTCCGTGAGTGTCCTCAGCGAGCCTCGTGGTTTAGAGGCGCCCTTTCAATCCAGGGCCACGACTCCCCATCCAAAGCCATGGTCCCCTCTCCGACGCCTCCACGCCTACAGTATGGGAATGCAACTGATAGAGAGCGCGAGTGTGTATCGCCGAACAATAGTGGTACTGCCAGTACCCTCGATTGGTACGATTGCGAGTTTCCCACTTGTCGTCGACGTTAATTCACAGTCAATGGGAGCGTGGTGGTAAACGTCCATGTACCTTCTCATCCTCCGATGTGCTATCGATGACAATATGTACTCAGAGCCTCGGCTGTGGGATGTCCTGAGTCCTGATGGGCCGTCTTGGTCTGCGCTACTCGATAATTTTCCAAAGCAAGCGAGACATTGCATTGCTACCTACGCAGATTCTAATTCTCTTGCACGCATGTAGGAGAAGGTGTTCAGATCTGAAAGGCACTCACCCTTGTTAACGTCTTGAGTCACGACTTTCTGAGTCCAAAGCGTGACACGACCAGACAGTCCAACATGTCTCCGAGGTTAGTTGCCATATGTGTGATGATATCGGGTAACATGGCTGTCTCAGATAGCTCAATATCCACCACACAAGGACTCGAGCAGAGCAAAGGGCGGTCCATCGTATGTGGAGGAGGACAAAAGGCTAAAGAAAGGGTGTCACAGAGTAGGTCGGTGTTAGCCGGAGACGCCTTCGGCCGTGGGTTGGTCAGAGTCCGTCACCGAGCTGTGACGACAGCTTGCATCTACTTAGGTGGTGACTCCGGGTACCCAGCTTGTCACTTTCCTCCTCGACGACCGTTTCTCTCCTCGCGTGCCCCCATTCTCTTCAGCCATGGGCAACAGTGCCTCCTCCGGCCGCGGCCACCATGAGGACACCGTCGACTTCGGGTATCTCACCCCGCAAGGGATCTATACCGGTCAGCGGGACTGGAATCAGGGTGTCGTCACTCAGCTCATTGTCGAGCGCAAGCTTGCGCCCTTCTATCGGCCGCTGGAGGAGTATGACGAGTCCTGGGACGATGAACAGATTCTTGCGGCACGAAAGGAACCTCCCGAAGTGGACGGCGCCGAATCCTCGCGTGCTGAACCAGGTGCTTCCTCCTCGGCCAAGGGACATGCGAAGCGACCGAGTGTCGTGAGGGAGCCCACGCGTAATCCGGAGGCAGCGATATACCGTGGGGCCATGGAGTGCCCTATCTGTTTCTTGGTACGTCGTGATAATGGCCGTATCCCCGCTCACCCACCTTACGGGCGTCCAGTACTACCCCCCGAACATAAACCGTTCGCGATGCTGCGACCAAGCTATCTGCACGGAATGTTTCGTCCAAATCAAGAGGGTGGAGCCCACTACTACCCACCTAGTTTCCGAGCCGGCTGCCTGTCCGTACTGCGTTCAAGAGAACTTCGGTATCGTCTACACTCCACCCCCATGGCGTACTGGGATGGGCAGTGAAGGCGCGGTGAGTTCACCACCTGTTCCCATATTAAAGACTCTCAATGCATGCTCAATGTCCATGTCCGCCACCCCCACTACTACAGACGCCACCCTCATGGCCAGACTCGCCTAAGCCAATGCCAGACGCCGCCGCCCATCCTTCGATGAAGCGCCGGAGGAAGAGCTTCGGGCACAATGATCCAGAGGTTGTCACTGTTGGTGAGTCCTTATATCTAGTGCACGCTGAGTCGTGCGTTCATGACGTCGGAAACGCGCAGATCACATCCACCCCGATTGGGAAGCCAAGCTGGCAGCGGTTCGTGCCGCCGTCCAAAGACGCGCCAACAGGCGCATTATTATGCGCCAAGTTGGTGATCGACTTATCCCCGTTGGCGTGACTAGCGGTCGCGTGCATGCCCTGCCAACAACCGAAGACGGTGGGCCCGAGACGCCCGAAGGTAGTGGCGATCGGGGAAGCCGGCGGGCCCGAAGGAGGCAGCAGAATCAAGAGCTAAATCAGCTCCTTGGTACAATGGGCCTTGGTGGCCAGGACTTGGAAGAGGTGAGCGTGCACTAGCTTTGTCACTTCGGCACCTTGAGCTAATCAGCGTCTCTTAGCTCATGGTAATGGAAGCGATGCGATTATCTTTGCTGGAACATGAGGCCCAGCAGCGGCGTCAGCAGGAAGAAGAGGCTAAGAAGCAAAGAGTGGCCGCAGCAGGGGGTGGCAGCACCACTGAAGAAGAATCTGGTGAAGCGCCCTCCTCTGCACCGGAGTCGGGGACCCTACCTGCGCCAATTTTCGTAAACGAGCCCACCGCCTCCACCCCCCAACTCGCTGCTGAGCCAGGTTCTGCGCCCCGTTCTCGAACATCCACATCTAATGCTCCCCCTCCGTCCGGTTCCGGCCACCTTTCTCCCACTTCAGACCAACCTAGTGGCGAGCAGTCTCCCGGCCGTCGTAGTGGTCGATCCTCGCCTTCTTCACCCTATAGTATCAGTGCAGCTATCCTCAGTGCTGCATCCACCGCCACCGCGGTCGCGAGTCCCAGCGAGCGTGAACCGTCGGACCCGTTAGCGGAGGTCCTCCCGACGTCTGCCTCTACCACGGATGGTAATTCCGGTCCCCGGACCCCTTCTCCGGATGTGACAGAAACCGTCCCCACAATATCCAAACCCTCCGAATCCTCGGGCAACGGCCGACCGATCACCCAGCCACCACAGCCTCCATCGTTCGCGTCATCAGCGTATCCCTCGTATGACGTTCTTCCATCGTCGCCCGAATCTTCGGTTTCCGACAAGCCGCTGCTGGATGGTTCCGCTCCTCCGACGCCAGCACCAGAAGGAGAGCCGAGCACGGCGGCTGCAAGTTAGGCCGCTCTTACTGGCTGGAGCTTGTATAATGTACTTTCACACTTTGCACGTGAGCACAATGTTTGGCTTCTCTCTCGCCTATCCATATCTAACACTAACACCGAAACGTTACGTTCAGTGGTGCAGCCCTTCTAGATTGTCGATATCTCCCCCATCTCCTCACACGGACATGCCCCCTACTACAATGCTCTGGCTGCCTCCAATCCCATCCCATCTCACTGCCGTCTCACGTGGAGGGGGTTCAACCCTCCTGGCCGCAAGGACATTTACTCATCTCGTCGCTGTCGCGCACCACCTCGTCCCGTCACCCCAGTTGGCTAAGTCCCCCTCCCGTGCGCTGTATTTCGTACCAGCCTCGCCTCTTCACGCCCCCATTCACGTCAATGTATAGAAGCAAGACCTCTTTCCCCTCACCTCGTCATGTTGTGTTACTGTGTATATGTTGCGATTAATCGTTATCTACCGCCGCACTCTTCCCAACGTCTAGCATCAAGGCTCCGTGATCTTCAAGGCGAGGTGCACGAAACGCGGAGGGTCCGTTTCGATCCATTCTGCCAAACTCGTAGGATTGTCACGGACACGGCTAGACACGACATGGTCTCCGCAACGCGTGACCGTGGCGTTGTGAGTTCCTCGTGCTTGATGGGGCCCAGGCTACCAGGAGTTCAACTTATCCGACACGTTCTAAGTCGCGCTGTCTCCGCTCACCTTTGGTCCTTCTAGACCACTCAATGGCCGATCGGCGACCGAGCGTGTCCCAAGTCTGTCCAACAGTATGTCTTGGCGCTTCTCGAAGCGGTAGCAAAGGTCTGACCCGCTTTTCGCTCTCTTCCCGCTCAGTCACCAGTTATAAATCTATAGTCGCCGTTTCCGTTCACATTCCCGCTCGGCGATCCGCTAGTTCAAGCTTCTAGGTGTTTCTCATCGACCTTGGGGACATGGGTCCGTTCGAGGTGTACTGGCCTCCGGTGAACGAGTCGTCTGGAGCTCGCTTCGCATCGGCTGCGACGCGAGGTTTGCTCATCCCATCTCAAACTCTTGTTGCATCACAGACTAGCTTGGATTCATAACGTATGCACACAGGATTGTCCGGACTCGTGCACGCATTCGAACACCCTGGTGTACGTCGTTCACGTTATGCGGCGGCGATCAATAGCCCGTGCTGGGAAGCGAACAATATGGTGTGAGTCTCCTTTGCATTTACGGCATAGATGTTTGCTGGATGCCTGCAGACCAGCCCCACTTGTATTTTCGAAAGCTCTCCGAGGAGAACCATGAGTTGCCCCTCCGTACATTCAGTCACATAAACGCATACGAAGTGGCAGGTGACGTTCAGGTGCCAAACTCCCAAGGTCATAAAATCGAAGAAAGCACGGCCAATACGCCCTGTAATTCGCATCGCGCGCGGGGTTACGTGTCCTGGGACGAGTAACTGACCAGCCAGGGTGTCCAAACACCTGCCTTCCTCCATTCATGACAGCCGGCCGACAGGCGATTGAGGCATTCCGAGGCCGCATGCACGGCTAGATCTGCAATAAACTCCGCCTCCGGGCAACCTCGGGGAGTGAAGGGCTTCGGGCCAGCCGATGGATCGCGTGCGCCCTGATGCCTGCCGTCCGGACGCTCATCCGACTCTGAGGCGGTCGCAAGGAAGTCGGCACGGGGGGACGGCGCATATATATTGGGAGGAGGGCGTCCGTGGAGGACCCATTTTCGACCCACTTGACTTCTGTCGCCCTGTGCGTCGTGGATACTCTCTTTCGCTCCCGCGGACAAACTTCAGCAAGCTCGTCCTCACCCCACACTCCTTTCGACCTAATCATACAACCCACGCTCCGACACCTGGAATTCCTTAACCGCTCACATCCCTACCTACTCATCCCAACCCGATACCGAAAAGCAAACTGTTAAAGATGTTCGCGTCCACGTCGGGCTCCCTCGTCGTGCTCGTGAGCTTCCTGACGCTCTTTGCCGCGCTCACATGCGCCGCGCCGCTTTCACGCCATGGCCACCTCAACCAGTCGAGGGAAACCGCGCTCAAGAGGCGCGATGGCAGCGCTCGCCTCACGTATTATGATGCGGGCGAAAACGCATGCGGATCTTACGACTCTAACACCGACTACGTGAGTGATCTCCCGAATTTTATCCATGTGAAAAGATGAAACGCCTTGGCTTACATTTTGCATATCGCTTGTGTTGACAGGTCATTGCGCTTAGTGGTGCGGTACGTCCGCTTCTGTGGTTCTGCGTCGAGCGGGAAAGCTGACGGATGTGTTGTGTGTTTCAGCGGTTCGAGAACGGGGCACACTGCTACAAGAAAGTCACCATTCAGTACAACGGCCAGAAAGTCCAGGCAACCGTGACGGACCAGGTGTGTCTTGAGCTGAACGATATGCATATGTTCTATAAAACTAAAACTATTGCCTGTGCAGTGCCCGGGATGCCAGGGTGACCAGGCGGACCTCGCGCGCCCGCTGTTCGCCCACCTTGCACCTCTGGACGAGGGTGTCATCTACGGCGATTGGTGGTTCGACTGATCGCCGGATCCAGCTATCGACGCGCTTTCCCTGAGCCAGTTAGACGTTTTTCTTTAACTGCTATCGCTCGTTGTGTTGCTTCTCGATGCTGTGATTCCTGCACTCGCCGAGGTGTGCAGGAATATATCGTTCGTTGAGATCTATCTTACAGGATGTGTTAGTGAACTGGTCATGCTGTATTTTTCGTACGGCTGTGTACCTGCTAGTTACCGTACAGTGTATAATGTCGATGTGCTATACTATACTTGCCGTCGCTCCATCTTGCGGCCTTCGACCTGGGCTGCTGGGTTGCGCCTCGTCAGGTGTCGAAGTCTATACTTGACTGGTGTGGGGGGTTGGGAGAGTAATTGAAGATTCATTAAAGGTAGCCTATACAGAAGAGTAGTAGAGACGTTACGATACAAGGCGCTGAGTGGCCAAACAAGGAGAAGTGGGTTTATTGACGTTGAGTACGGTTTTAAGGCTGTGGCTTGTTTGCCCATATGGGCTTTTGCGAGTCGGGACCATTAGACTATAAGTGCAGGGAAGAAGTGCAACAGCACAGTGCGAGTTGGTGGACGTCCCTAGATCAGCTGCTGCGGGCGCAACGGCCGGGGGTATATATCCCACTCACCTGTGCCTCCTCTTGGGCCTTCGTAGCATTCTCCTTCGCTAACCTCGCCGCGCGGTTCGCATCTACCTTCCTCCTTAGATCTGGGGCCATGGCCTGTGGTGAAACGAGGGGGAAATGAGTGAGCATATCGTTGTCATCTGGGTTTGCTGAGCAGCGTCCAGGGATGACCCTCCGCGACGATTGGGAGGTCCGTGTGGATCTCATTTGCGCTGGAGCGACACCGAGATGCGGAAGAAATGAACAGGGCAGGGACTTGAATGAGGACAAACTCACGGCGTAGGTGTCTTCTGGAGTTGGGACGGTGGCTGCATGGGGCGTGTTTAGGACGGGTCGGCAATGAGCAAGGCACAGAAGGTAAGCACAAAGATTCAGGACAGACCCTTCATTAATCCGTATCCAAATCCGATGACTGATCGATGGGGTGAATTCGAAGGGAGGGAGGGTGGGCAGATGAGTGGACAGGGGAAGGTTCAAGCTGACGGCACGCACTGGCAACGCTGGAGACCGCGAGGCGCAACCATGTACGTCCAGGTATAGACATGGTAGGGTCTCCCACTAGTGTTCGTTCTGAAGTCGTTGATTGAGATGAATTCAAGCAGAAGACGACGTAGCGAGGAGGACGGAGAGGACGTCGCTTCAAGTTGCCGGCAAGACAGGACCAGGTCAGTGATGCTAACAGACTCTGACACATGGCAGGGCGCTTAGGGAACGCGTCTGAAGCGCGGTCACGTTGGTGCAGGGTTGGCGGTTGGCGAGGAAACGCTTCCCGAGACGACTCGCCGGATTGGCCAGGCGTGGCGCACTGGTGCCTGGCACTGGGCACTGGGCAGGGTGCGCGGTTGTTGGAGAGTCTCGGCCACTGCCAGTGACCCAGTCAGACGTCCTCCAGACCCCGACGACGGATTCGGACGTGGGGGTTCTTTGTCCGCGAATTGGTCGCCCTCCTCCCCTGGGCCCAGCACATCCTCGACGTCCTTTCCCTTCACCTCCCTCTCCGTCCCCCGCCTTCCCGTATATCCCCTCTAGTACCTAATCCAAGAGGCTCGGCTCGCCGTCTCCTCGTCAGTCCTTACACCATGTTCACCCTCGCCCGTCGTTACCGCTCTACCTTCGTTTTTGCTGCTCTGGCCTCTGCTCTCGTCCTCGCCGATGCCTCCCACGACCACCGCGGCCTCAACCATGCTCACCGCCGTATCACCCTCAACGAAACCGATGGCCATGTTGAGAAGCGTTTTGATGGCACTCGCCTCACCTACTTCAACGTTGGTGTCAACGCTTGCGGCTCGTTCGACCATGATAGCGACTTCGTAAGTGAACACTACCCGTTGTCCGCCGCATAATGACCAATGTCTCGCGTACTTCTCCCGTTAGATTGTGGCGTTGAACACCCACGTCAGTACTTGTCTCACGTTCTTCGATACTAATATGCTGAACAACTGACCTGCAACAGCAATGGGACGGTGGCTCCCACTGCTACGAAGAGATCACCATCACGTACCAAGGCAAGTCCGCCCAAGCCAAGATCACCGACGAGGTACTTCTTTCACTGCCACCGTGTACCAACACCTGGCCAAGCCTCTGATCCCCCATGCAGTGCGAGGAGTGTCCGTACGCGGCGATCGATCTCTCGCCCGGCCTCTTCCAATACCTCGTCCCCGGCGGCCTCGACGCTGGCCAGGTGTATGGAAGCTGGGTGTTCGGCGGCGGCTCGCCCCCACCCCCCTCTACCACCAAGGCGCCGCCGCCTCCCAAGACGACGTCGACGACGCATAGCACAACGCGACAGCCGACCACGACGTCGCTGTCGACGCCCCCCACCACGTCGCATTCATCCACCAAGACATCCTCGTCGACGTCGACATCGGCCACCCTGACGACCTCCTCGGCCGCTCCCACTCCGACCGCCACCTCGTGGGACAGCGGCAATTTGAACCAGTTGAACTTGGCGCTCATCCAACTCGTCGACCTGAGCAACGCCATCCTTGCCTCGTCCAGCGACGTGTAGTGAGCGTTCCTACGTAGACCGGAGGATAGAGCGCGCTGTGAATGCGGTTTGTGGGTCGTCCACACGCCGTTATGTGTTTTGCTTGTCACTTGGTGCTGTATATGTGATCTCTCGTCTTCCGGCAAGCCTATCTACTTTGCAGGTTATACACATATGGTATTCATCAAGCGTGGTACGTGGTACAAAACCTCGTCTCAGCCACGATCGTACACAGAGGACACCTACTACAACTACATCAGAGTTCCAGTCGAAATCCAAGATCCAAGGCGAGCAATGGCGAACAACAAAAATACGAGCGTATACCCAGCCGGCAGTGTCGTCGTGTGGATAACTCTGTCTGATAAGTCCCGACAGTCCAGGTGGCTTCTCGATCAGAATGCGGCCTCGACTGACTAAGAAACTCGTCCAGAAGTGTCCGGGTGATATCCAGAAGCCAGGGAGGCGCCTAGCGGGATGTACGCCTCAACGGCTTCCCTGGGCGATGCGCATTCGCGAGGTTCTGCGGCGACGAAACGGCTGCCGTGAGGAACGACGGAAGGCAGGAAGGGATGAACCGCAGATTCCAACTGTAGAGTTCTACCCTTCTGTGGCCTCTCGAGCACTCAGATTCATGCCCAAGTGAGGCATCGCCGCAGCTGCATCGTTGCAATGTCCCATTCTCACTCGCTGCTTTGCAGAGCCCCAAATGTTCGCCCACCTTCAGAGAGGGTGCTGCCCCCCCAGGCGCTTCATGAGCGAGAGTGGGGAGCGTCTTCGCCCATAATGCATAGCTGTTCGTCAGGGGGAACGGAACTCTCGCTCTCCAAGCAGCGACTGCAGAACGTTCAACAATGTCTTCCTTAGAGCGGCGTCCTGGCCACTGCGTCCTATGTTTCTTCTGCGAATGTGCGCCACCCCAAACGAAGAGCGCCCTCGGGGATACGGGGTCGGTCCACGCTTCGGGACCGCACAAACTGCCTTCAGGAGCAGGCATGCAGGGAGCTCTAGATCATGGCTAACATGTTGTGACTGTCTGAGGAGAGTCGTACGACCGAGGTGCGAGGGGAAGGTCCGCGCTCCGCCAGGAAGGACATCAGACGTTCGGGTGAATAGCTCCAGATGTGCACACGCGTCGGAGTAGCTGGTGTACGTGGGGCGGACAGCGCACGCTCCCAGTGTGACGGGACAATTCGTGTAATGTCGAGATGATTTTGCTATCCTTGTGATATGGTTCACCAGTGTTAGAGCTATGAAGGTCCTGTCTCTCTGGTGGGTGATTATCCTCAATTCCATCACTAATCCCTCTGGCATCCGATTCTCCCCTATTGTCGCAAGAAACCGGTCGAGTTTTGCACGGATACGAATCCTGACGTGGCGGAAGAGACCGTCCGAGTCCGTGGGCGAAGGCCGCTGCAAGTTAGGGCGAGCTGTCGGGGAGTGGTATAGCCTGACTCGCCGCGTCCGCAGGAGTCGATGATGTCCTCTACCACCTCCCATGGAATCCGTGCCCCTGCTGTCGAGTAAGACATGGTTCATCCGCAAGTGAACAAGAAGAGAAAGGGGAGAGACTCAGCTGAAGATGACTTGTCGTTCTGTTACATCTTACTTTGAGGTGTGTTCCTGTATGTATATCCAGATATCATAGGAGCAGTCGGATGACAAGCTTTTGGAGGATTATCCGGACACAAATTCCTAGACGAATATAAGGTCAATAAAACAAAGAGAATCGAGGGGTATGTGAGATAAGGACTTTAGAAGGTAATCAAGCGTGCAGGGCAGCGAGCTAGCACGCATAGAAATACCTAGAATGACCAGCGCGAGCGCGAGCGGGGGGGTCGGCTTCCGACTCCTGACAAGTTTGTTAGCAGAATTTCCACCTACTTACTGGTATAACGCGCACATTGTTTAGAAGCGTTGAACGAAGGGATTTGGAAACGACTGATTAAAAAACCACCCCAGATACATTATACAGGAGATCCTTCTCCTGCCAAGGCTGCTCCAGGAACGGATAAATTGACGTTGTCGAGTTTCGACCGCCTATAGGTACAAGCGAGACAGCTCGTGGCAAGATGGAAGTGTAAATTACTGTGGTAGTGTATGTAGTAAACAAATGGGTACAGTAGGTCTGGAAGCGGGGAGTCGAAGCCGCAGGGGGGTGATGGCGTTGTCGATGTTTGTTGTGACCAAACACAGGCAAGTGGCGACGGCGACGGCCACGCCCATCCCTGCCTGTCTCAGCCTCCCATCTCGTTGCTCTCCGCCCCCTCCACGGTTTTTCTGCCATCCCACACTCGCTCATCCTCCCGTTCTTTGCTTTGCGTATCTGTCACGCCAACCCGGCACGGTCTTGTCGATACCATTTCGCAGAAACCGAAAAGCAGCAATGTTTTCTTCCCTTTGGAGCTTCGCGCTTCTTTCTCTTGCTTTCCCCTCCGTGACTCTCGCGTCATCCCACCATGGCGTGCCCCACCGCCGTCATGAAGCTATCGCCCTCGCTGTCAGCAATGCCACCGAGGCCGTAGAGGGAGAGGTTGCCGCTCTTCAACGTCGTGGCACCACCTATACGAACGCCCGTCTAACCTACTACGATGTCGGCCTGTGAGTATTCTTGTAGTGACGTCGCCCCTTCCTGAGTCTCATGGCTCATGGTGTACCTCAGCGGTGCATGCGGCAAGACCAACGTTCCGAGCGACTTTGTGAGTACAGTTTGATACACGCTGTCATTCATGACTCTAACGTAAATCTATGTAAGATCGTTGCTTTGAACAGCGGTGTACGTAGCAAGGTTGTCCCATATAGGAAGCCATTCTGATTTGACAACTTTTCAAAAGATGTACGGTAACGGCTACCCTGGCCCCAACTGCTTCAGGCCCATCGAGATCACCTACAACGGCAAGACCGCTCATGCCATCATCATGGACGAGGTAAATCATAGTTGGACAGTGTGACCGCAGCGTGCAGCCACTGACAATCCTTGCAGTGCCCCGGCTGCCCGTCCAACGGCGGCCTCGATCTCTCCGAGGGCCTCTTCTCGTATCTCGCTCCCCTCGACGATGGTGTCCTCTACGCCACTTGGCGCTTCACCGACGAGGGTGGCAATGGCAACAGCGGTGGTAGCCCGCCCACGACGACGACTACCCACAAGACTACCCACACCACGACGTCGTCCACCTGGAAGTGGACCCCCACGACAACCTGGCAGGCGCCCACGAGCACGAGCACCACCAAGTCGACCCACTCGACGACGTCGACGACTCACAGCACTACGCGTTCCACCACTAGTACTTCGTCCAAGCCGACTACCACCAGTCAGTCTTCGACCTCGACCTCGTCTACCTCGTCTTTATCTTCCTCTTCCTCACATTCTCCTTCCTCTTCCTCAGCTGCCCCCACCGCCACCCAGGTCGGTTCCATCGGGAAGCTGAACCAAGCGTTCGTCGGCATCGTCGACCTCATGCTCGGCGCCGCCCAGGCTGCCTAAGCTGCACAAGCGCGCGCCCCCAAGGCGCCGTCGCGCGGGCATTAACCCTCGCGAACGCCGCGTTTGTCGTCTCGTGCGTCCGCAATGCGGCCGGATGAACCACCGAATAGATGCTGAACAAGGAATAACTATGTCCCATATACCCGGTTATCCCATCTGACTTCACCCCCACACACGTCCTAAGGCTCTCTTTGTCCCCTCCACCGTCGAACTGTCCCCACATCTTGCTTATCTTGCCCGACATCGGGGTGCTGTAGTATGTGCGTAGTGTATGGAATGTGGCGCATCGCTACTTCATTGCTGCTACGTTCTTCCCCATCACGGACAGTGTGCACTTAGTATCTGCTACAGTATCCACCCCTACGCTATACCTGGTGCATAGCTCAGTTATAATGGAAAGATGTTCGCTAACTTAAGTCCAATGGGGAACTATCTGGATCGATCCAAGTACAACTGTTATGCGGCGGGATGGATGCGAAGACACTTGTAGACCAAGGAACCTGTGTGGGTTCACTATGGTTGCTTCCCAGACATCCTGCATGTGCCACCGCCACTCGCACTCCGGCTGGCGAAGGACACCTGCTATCTGTTTATAGGAGAGACACGATATCTACACTTGCTTATCTTACACGACATCACAACCTCTTCCGGAGCAAGTCGCCACGAGCTACCAAAACGGAAAAGACAAATCAATATACACGAAGGTCGAAGACCGATCGGCCGGGCCCGGAGTGGACGACAGTGGAAGATGATTATACATATAGTACACCGAGCGGCAATGGATGGAGAGGATGATGGTGGATGCGGGGAGGTGCATGTGTGGCATAGCGTGATCGGAGCTCCGGCGCCGCTCAGAAGGGCGTTGATAGAGGGATTAAGGAGAGAGAGACTAGCACAAGGGGTGCGACCGAGGTACAAGGAACAGAGACCGAGGGGAAAGGGAGCGGATTCAGGCTCTTCGTCGAATCGTATAGACGCCGTAGTGGGAAGGACGACGGAGCGGGCATAGTGTTGGACAACCAATGGAGTTACTGGCCTTCTTCAGGCCATATGAGCGTATACGCATGCAGAGCATGCTCGCTCGCTCAGACTTTCGCCTGAGCTCTCGCGGCGTAGGGCGGCTGCGACGTCGTTCACCGGTAGCAGGTGACGAGGAGCACGCCAAGCCCGCTGTCCTTGACGGTCTTCACTGGTGCCTTCTTCCCGCCGCGGATCTCACGCAAGAGCGCGGAGCGGCTGGGGTGCATGACCCCGCGGAGTGCCTCAACGCCCTGCTGGCGGACGGCGAGGTAGTCGCGGACGTTGAGAAATACCTGCGACTTGAGGATTGCCTTCGCAGCGCGGAGCGAGTTCGGGAGGGATGGCATCGACGTGTAGAGCCCGAGCTCGATGATGAGGGCCTGCAGAAACGCGAGCTTGGAGGGCATGTCCGTCGTCACGTCCGTCGGCGCGGACAGCACCCTGCGCGTCCAACGGCGTTCGCACCACATCCACATGCCAATGAGACCGACAGGCACGGCGGCATACCGACGATCAGAGACACCCGAGAGCAGCACGCAATGTCAATATTGACAATCAGCGCGACGCATGGACGCCAGATGGACGGATGGACGTACGAGGAGACATATCTCTGCGCACTCTGATAGAGCTCCGCCGGGATGTGCGGGTAGTCACTCCCCGCTTCAGAGACGTCGTCCACGATCGGGCGGTCGCCGAGTCCCGCGAGGGGGGCTGGAGCGAGCGCGAGCGCGAGCTCGGCCGTCGGGGTCGCAGCTGCGGCTCGCGCAGCAGCCCGGCGCGCTTTTCTCCTCGCCTTAGACGGGCTGTGGTGCTTCGGCTTCGCATTGATGGTATCCCCCTTTCCCTGGCGCTGCCCCTCCGACGCCCCAGCATTGCCTGAAGCTACCGCAGCACCGCGCTTCCTGTTGCGCTTCTTTGGGGGATTATTCTGGGAGGATGCCTGGCTGTTCGCGCTGCTGCGGGAGGCAAGCCTACGGTGACCATGGGAGGATGTGCGGCTGAGGGAGAGTGCGGAGAAGGAGGCGGTGAGATCGTCCGACTCCGGCGAGCGAGGCCGGCTCATGAGCACAAACTCATCGTCGGAGAAGATGGCGGGAGTGTGTGCGCCGCGCTGCGATAGGAAGTCTGCCGAGGAAAGATCGGAGAAGGAGAGGAGGATTTCGTCGTCGTCCGAAGAGCCGTCATCGGAGACAGTGCCGTAGGAGTCTGACTCCCCTGAGGAAAGGTCGTCGCGCTGTGAGTGCGACCGGCTGCGCGAATGCGATTGCGCCGAGAAAAAGTCGCAGGAGGGGAGCGACGAGCCCGGCGAGAGGGCACCGAGAGCCGCGGGCATGATGCTATCGAGCGATGGCAAGTAGTGAAAGATTGAGTGAAAGAGGGGTAGAGGGGAGAGGCCCTGGAGCCGTGTACCGCCTGGGTTTATGAGGCTCTGGGCGGTAAGATGAAATGATATAGCGTGTGCACAGGGCACACACGAGGGAGCGTCGACCGGCTCAGAGGGTCAGGCCAGCTTGATGAGAGAGACGGCCTCGAGGAGGGGGACGTCAAGGGAAGGGGGAGGAAGGAAAGAAAGGAATGGCTCAAGCCATGTGCGCGCACGCAAGGCTGCAGCGAGGTCGCTTTTAGTACCCCGGCCGACGTGCGCATCTGATAGACTCCCCCTCGACTCCCCCTCCTCGTTTCGTCCTCTCCGTCGCCATGTCACAGCCAATCTGCATCATCGGCCACACTTGTCTCAGGTCGCTCATCTGCGTCCGCGATGCTGTAGCCATTGACAATAGACATGAGAATCTACGGCCGCTTTTCGCCCGCACTTTCACGAGTCTCCTCCAGGCACGGACAATCCCCATATTTAGCATATCTGCCAATAAACTACGGAATTGCGCCAACCTGCCACTGCTCGTTGCTCGACCTCGACGCCCTTCTTCCATACCTTTCCTTGCATGTCTCGCACTTCGGTCGCCTTCTTGGTTTGCAACATAAATCGCTCCCCGTCGCCACACTCCAGGGTCGTCGGTGTGGCCATACTGCCACGCTTCCCAGTGCCCAGCTGGTAGTCGAAGTTTGAGCCCCAAACGACGACGTCCCTTCCTCCGCCGCCTGGTCCTGCGCGCGTTCTCGTATCGAGTGTGAGGAGGACGTGTCCAATGGGAGAAATGGAGATCGCCTGCGGAACTATCGCTTGCAAGCTTTTGGTCTTTTCGCTATCTGTGGGATCGGTCGTGTCGCTGTCAGCTTTCGATCGCAGAGCAGACCTCGTGTAACGCAAAACTGACATTCGAGTAGCCCGCTGATGGCTTTAGCACGCACTGGGACAAACTGGGCATTGCTGAACTGAGCGTTCCCTAGACCACCGTACTGCCCGTTCCCACACGAGAGGACGTCGATGTATGGCATGCTGCCGCCATCCACGCGTTCAACCTCGAAGATCGTAAGATCACCCCCTACAACGTTCATCAGCGCCGCGCCAATACAGTAGGAAGCCATTCCAAGACACACCTGCGAAGACATTCCGGCACGTTGTCTTCATTGTCCCGGGTGTTGTTCTCCATAGATTGACTTCCGTAGGAACGGTGATTGTGTCTAATGTCACGTTGGGACCCAAGCCTATCTGCCTGTAATCGACGCAGTTAGAATATTATCCCCTCGGACATCTTGGAATTCCCACCCGAAGTCGTTTGCACCCCACCCCAGCACTCTACCATCGGGTGTCTTGACAAAGCTGCTCCTCCCGCCGGCGGCGATGCGGTCGACCTTGATGTCCTTGAGAGCGGGGATCTCGAACAGCCGATCCGACCACCTAATGCTCGCATGGTCCACGCCTGCGAGTGCAGCCGCGCTGCCAATTAAGCCCTCGGGAACCCTAACTGCAGAAGCAGTCGGACGAACAGCGGGAGCTGACTTCGCATACGGGTCCACGAGGGATTTTGGGGTCAGTTCGAGATGCACGCGCGAGTGTTGCTGGTGCGGCTGATGGACGTGCTTCAAGTCCACGGGCGACGGAACATCGCAATTCCGGAATCCAAGCTGGCCATGCGAGTTGGCATTGAGCGTGATGGGGTGCGCGAATGTCCGCCCGTTCGACGTTAGAGCCAGGAGGTGGTCTGAGCCGGCTGATATATGCACAAATCTAGACAAATGCAGGTGAACTGTTATTACGAGAACAAAGGCGAGGAGAGTGCATGTTTACCGTTCTCCCCGCTTGAGCTTGTCATTTGGGGTCACCTCGGCAAAATCGACTTGATCCGCTTCACTCCATATCCAGCCAGTGGGCCACCAGGACGTGCTGGCCGGTGTCTGGCCAGTGGTCGAGACGGTTTGTTGGTCTTGACGCGAAGCGAGGACATATATGCAACCGGAGGACGACAGGGCGAATACGCGAGACCCGGTAAGTTGTAATTGGGTAATGTTCTGTTATCCACAGCATATTGTCGATGGGCATGATGCAGATGGCTGAGACACGCTGCAACCACACACCTTCCCCTTTAGTGTGAGCTGCGGTCGAGCATGAGATGACCCAGGTTCACCGCCGAAAAACCCGTTGCCCCATTGATAAACATCTCCCTTTGCGTCGACGCATGCCGCATGCTTCTCATGTAGGGCAAGGTCCCTCAAAGCCACGTTCTTAAACCACTCCGAATGGGTCGGGACACGAACAGACTCCGGCAGTTGGTCGTCGAGGACGTGGGTTCTGCATTGCCGTCACCATGTATTTAGATGAGAGGGGCGAGCGGCGGAAACTCACTGGTTTGAACCCCAGACAATAGTAGAGAGATCGTCTCCGTCGAGGGCGTTGGCGAGTGCACTGGCCGTCTTGACCTTTCCTTCAGGACACTCAGAAGGCGCATCATTGTGGATGACATCTCCCTGCGCTGTCGCATACCACGCGGCTCCGGCAGCCACAGCTGCAGCGATTGGAGTAAGAGTCCATGTGGACTTTATGCGGTGCGCTTCTTGGGCCGTTCGCGAGTGAAGCTGCCTTGTAGTACCCAACACTCGAGGAACACCGTGACTGGCTGGACGGGTAACTTTCAGTGAGCGGCCTGCCGCACTTCGGAACATTTTGTGACGCCAAAGACAAGAGGGGAGAAGATGTAGCCCGCAAGATCAGTCTGAAAGTCGGCGCAGAAGGTAGCTAGGCGAGGTTGTCGCCTGAAGCCGTGGCGCGTTCAAGTTTGTGGGCTGCCTGGCGCCTTTTCGCGTGACGTCACAAGGGCGTCTATGGGGCACCTCCGACTCGTTCTTACAGTAAGTAAGTACAGTATGTACTGGACAAGGGGGCAGTTGATGAAATATTAAAAATCCGAAAGCTCCGCGGCAGGGTACCACAACTGTTCCGGTAAATGCCATTGTTATAACCAGCGTGTAAGCGACCACGGCTCTTGCGATGCTTGCTGGGAGTCATGCTGACATACGTGCGATCCCTTCAAGTTCTCACTGAGCCCAGGGGTCGTCGATCAGCCCCGAGTCGTACCAAATTGCACACACGGTATTTTTCACCGGGAACTGGCGCGTAGGTGCAGGTTGCCGAGCTGTCAGTGGCCACGATGGCGGTACATGTCGTTGCAATAGTACTACGCCAAGTCGAATGTATGGGTTGTTTTCCTAGCCTCAAGCGTGCGGAGCGGTGCCTTTTAATGGACATTCTCCTTCCCGAATACGTTCATTAACCCTGAGCTCGGGCAGATATTGGTAGCGAAAATTGTGGGTTGCATTATCAGGGATGAAAACCTTGGCGCTGCAAACGAGAAATTTGTTGATACCCCAGATAAGATGCTGCCGTCATGTTGACCGTACGTCTTGTGCTGAAAAGCCAAATATGAGCCGCATATGGCGTAGACTGCTCGCGTGTATCGTACCTAAAAGGTCCCCATTTCCTTCTCGTTCCAGTCCCTGTGAGTTGAGAATTGGGACGGAACTTAAGGCGAGACGGCGATGAAGACAAGGAGATGAGGGGTTCCTCCAGTGTGCGTCAGTTGCCCGAACAACGGCAGTATACGGCACGAGCACCCTGGTTTGTGGGTAGGACGACGTAGATTATAAAGGAGACAAGAATGACTATGCGAACGCCACCGTTCGCTTCCGTACATCTCAGCTCCCCGACACCATCACAAGGGAAGATATCTCGTCGACCAGGGGATCGTACAGCTTAGAAAGGCTCAAGGTTTCTGTCCCGTAACCTTCATGAAGTCTTCGACAATCAGTGTAGATCTGAAATGAAGGTTGATAAGGGGTCTAAGGAATCAGCATGGCTCACCTTGAGTTGCTGGCAAGGCCTCCACCCTCTTTGATACATCCCTCCGTTGCATCTCCGGGTCATCACACGCGAAAGTCATGATCACCTCCGGGGGAACGAGTATGGCGTTCAATCGGCTGATAATCCATAGGGTCCCCTGACCAACCGACACTGCTAGGAGGATGTCGAATATGCCGAGAATACGGGGATCATCCATGAGCCAGCCCAATGCGAGAGAACCGACTGGGCCGGCCGCAAATATAGTGGCACACCAGATGCCCCCATCGATAGCCATGATGAGCCAGACTGGAGAGAGGAGCAGCAATCCAGCCGTGGTAGCCAAGTAGGTGAGGAGGTAGCCGATAAGGGAGTGGCTAGTACAGATCGAAAATGAGGGCGCCGCGGTGCAGAACGAAGAGAGCACATGCTGGCCGAGCACCGCCAGAAGCGGGACGAGGGTGAAAGTCAGGAAAAGGTGGGATACAAAGCGAATGGGGCTGTTCGCATGGTGCGGAGGTGGGACTTGGTTGCGGGGACTGCCTTGAGTGCTGCCTGTCAGCTCAGACTGGATGGTGCGATCGATGCCCTCACCTCGCAAACCGGGCCCGAGGGTGGGGGGAGCATTTGGAGCAGGAAGCAGCGAACACATATCTAGGGGGCCTGTCGCAACGTGTGAACGGAATCAGTGTCTCGTCAATCGCTGTCTAAATCCGCAACTAACCCTTATACGCACTTGAATTGGTTTGCGACGGACAATCCGATGGAGGCGGGAGTGAGGAGATTGGGACAGATTGATAAAGTGCCGACCTATTTGTAGACCGGTACGATTGGATAGCTCGTAGTGCGATATGTTCATCGGCTGAGGAGTCACGCAGCAGTCGAGGCGAATTGTTTCTCTCCATGACGTGCCGCCGCCAGAGGCAAACATGTGCATCCCTTACGCTCCCTTGGTGCATCAGATACAGCTGTGAGAATTGAAAGGAAATCGGGATAAAAACCTCGCTTCTAATTCATTCACGCGACACCTGAATTCCCTCCCCAAACCTAGTTGTATATTCCGAACTTGCCCATCGTGGTGCGAACCAGCATCCGGATAGCGCTAGTGTCCACTTATAGACCGCCGCTCTCCTGCTCGACGATGATGGGATGACTTGGCATGGCCCCCACTCACCATGTGCCTTAGCCTGGATGGTTCTAGTCAAACCACCCGCGGTCCCCGAAACGCACCCCAGATAGCCAGCCGCACATGGATATCCCCAGGTCGGCGGCCACAGCACAAAACACATTACAATACTGCTCCCCGATGAACAGGCTGGCCACCAAGGAGAAGAAAAGCATGATCGGCCGGAGGCCATCTGGCGGTCCACCTCTATCCGGAACGTTGAAGGCGCGGCACCTGCGTTGCCTTCCTGGCACAGAGGATATCCCACCAACAAGGTGCGTCCATCCCCATAACAGTCGGACCGATGCGTCTTTGTCGCCCCCCATCGCGCCAACGGGGCAGCGGGCCATGGCTACTATCATCTCTTCAGGTGCAAGCGCATGTCATCGGATACGTGATGATCGATGGAAGAATTCCTTTGGGCACACTGGCGGTTCAGATCTGTGCATCCCTTACAAGGCGACACTTGTCTCCAACCTGCGCGAGTGCCATATCAAGCGCGCGCGCTGAGAACGGCGGTTGAGACAATTCCGACCTACCGAGTGCATGACAGGCAACAGAGACTGCCAGCATGTCATACACCCAGTGAGATAGATGCGAATGCTGAGAATTCCTGCCCTGAGGAGACGACACAGTGATAATGAATGCCACCTTTGCCACAGGAAGAGTCCAATGAGGTTTACTACTCGGAGTTCCAAGTGCAGACGCACCAAATGTAAGATAGGCTGCTGGGACCCTCAATGCAGCTAACAGCTGGAGACCGCAGCAATGGCGTAAATGCTCGAGACGTCTTGCAAGCGTTAGCTCATCGTGGGACCCACAGGGAAGCGTAGGCTCAAGGTTCCACCCGGCCAACGGTCATATGTGCATCGTCGACGTCATGGAAATCCATCGTTAGCTCGAGGGGGGCTAGTCTCGGAAAAATTGGAGACCAGCCTTGAATGTCGTTCTGAAGGTGAGACGCAGCCGCTGTGAATTTGATGTGTGAGGCGATAGTTGGGGACGAGAAGAGACAGCGTTCAGTAGACGAACCGTCAAGAGAGGTTGGCATGTTGAGGTTTTTTCTACTGAAGCTGCACGGGGGATGACATGGGGTCGGACTGGGAGCTAGAAGGGGAAGGGTTCTTACTGTAAGTCGCGCAATGAAGTGAAGCAGGGTGATTCTCCATGTGGTTGCGGGTACTGATCCTGTTTGACATTGTGTAGGGATCCACGAGATAGTAAGATATTTTCTGATATCTTGCCCCCATGGCGCCAGAGTTCCGGGTCCGATGCAATTTTGTTCCGTTTGCTCGGTGTGGCGGTCGAAGAGTCTCATCTGAACTCCTCTCTGGTCTCCTTCCGGTACTTACTTCTGGCCCAGAACCCACCCTGAAACACAGTTTCCGGTCTGTCAAGCGAAGAGCCCAGGAACAGCCAGATAGATGCTCATGGATACTGCACAGGTCAGTTCGTCACCGTATCCCATCCTCACATGCCTTTTCCGCAGAAGATTCTGACGTTGCCCTTTGTGGGTCCCGCCGCGTTTCGAGGAACAAGATATCGGAGAGATTGGACGTTATCAGCTCAGAGAAAGAGGGTCTTAGAGCAAGGAGGTTGTAGAAATCAATGAGAAGTTCGTCAACGACTCTGTGGCCGTCATGCGGGTCGTCCTCAAGCCGCTTTGACTCTTCCCCACCTTCACGTCATGTTACCGACCATGTTCACGGCACTCTTGCATCGGTTCATCGCCAGTGTCTCCGCTCATTTCATCCTCCTCCTTTTATTGGATCGACGACGCTGTCGCGAATATGAGCATCGAGAGCACATTCGAGGATCGTCGTCGCGATTCAGTGTGTTCATCGTCATTCTTCTCCTTCCATCCGCCAGCTTCCTCCTTCTATGCGAGTCATGACACACCCTAGCTTCCTCCTTCTATGCGAGTAATGACACACCCTCGACCGCATTCACCAGCGCTGCCCCCGCAAATGAACCCATCAGACACAAATCAGATACGTCCGCGGGAACGCTTTTGGTTCTGGGACTTCAGTGCACTTGATACCTTGGAGTAGTTATGCTCTAATATATATTTTGTATACCTTGACATAAGTGTGTGAACACTATGCACACATTGCTGGCCATGCATTGCGGACAAGTGCCTGCGGTCTTGATCACAATTACGCTCCACTTTATCTCAGGAGGAGCAATAAACTACTAGTAAGAACAAACGATGTATGTAGCTACATGAGCGGTGGATAGTGAAATATTCCTAGGAATATTGACTGTCAATGCTCGAAGTCAGCGGTCTGAGCCTAGCATCGGCTTCTCCGTCTCTATTTTTGGATTGACCCAGGAAGCCTGAATTCCGTCGAGTAAGCCTCGGGAGACAGCGAAAGCAGGGATGCCACTTACGAGCATGGAAACACTCTCGTGGCCATCTTCGCTGACCAATCTCTTGACCGTATCTTGGTCCACAGACACGCTGTTGACACAGCGTGTAAGGCGCTCCAGCTTCTCCAAATCCATCCCGTGTTTCTTCACGAAGATCTCCAGGTCTTTCTGTGTTGTCATATACTTACGCTCCTCAAGCAGTTCCAGTAGAGATTCGGCCACGAGCCGGTTTGGAGTTGGTCGTGGTGAGCGGGCTTCCTCCTCGGAACGCAACCGTGCCTGGTGTATATATTGTGCAGAAGCCGCGGCCTTAAAACGCATCTCATAAATATCAGCGAACAAAACCTGACGGAAACGGAAGCACATACCGGCTGTATAGTTTGCATATGGTGGTCGACCCTAACAGGACCCAGCTTGCTCAAATTCGCTAAGAATTGCGGGTCATGGGCATCACGCTGGATAGCTGAAGACCGAATAAATCAAGGCTATTTTAGATCTGTAGAAGGACTCACCTTCATCCTTGCTTTCACTAGCTTTTGGTGGAGGTCGTGCGTGGGGATGCGGCTGCTCACCGAGGTTGGGATTGGGGCTCCTAGCACCTGCCCATGCAGGCGGTGCTCGGGGAAGTTTCCTCGCTGCCGACTTGGACGCTGAAGACCCCATGTCCGTCTCCTAGTTGAGCTGCTTGTACTGTAGACCAGCAGAAGGCAGAACGAGGTAGTAGCCTACCGGAGCAAGCGAGGCTGCTGCTTTGTCTCCCAAGGCAGACGATAGATGACCTATGTGCGTGGGGGGAGGACGGTCATATAGCTGCTGCTGCCAATACTTACGTTGGTCTTGATGGAGAGGCGCCCAACCACTCAGGGGTCGCGTCGCGTCGTAGCCCGGGCCGGTGGAAGCCGAGGCGAGGACGACGCTGGTCACTACAGTCTGACTCTGAGTCTACACTGATAGTCCGTGACTGCGTTGTGGCCACAACAAGCCTTGCCGACCGCTCTCATCCCCTTCTTCCTACCACTTTTCGCCCATGTCCCGGCGGCGCGTCTCCTATTACTATGACCGTACGTGTCTCACCACATCTACTAAGCATGCGGGCTGCAAAGCTGACAAGGCCACTAGCGGACGTCGGATGCTACAGCTTCGGAATCACCCACCCCATGAAACCCCAGCGGATGCGGATCACGCACGAGCTCCTCACGGCGTATGATATGCTTCCCAAGATGCGCGTCCTCGTAAGTCCCTTTCCAACCCCGCGCGTAATGCTCATGGCCACGAACTTCTGAGCAGAGAGCAAAACGCGCGTCGGCAGAGGTGATGTCCAAGTTCCACACCGACGAATACGTGCACTTCCTCTCAAGAGTCACGCCCGACAACTCAAGGGAGCTCACGTACAACGGGTATCAATTCCTCGTGGGCGACGACAACCCCGCTTTTGAGGGCGTGTTCGAGTTCTGTTCTATATCCGCGGGAGGGTCCGTCGGTGCGTGCACTTCCTCCAAGTCCCACAGTCCAGCTCCCCACTCACGTTGTAGTCGCAGCCGCGGCGCAACGACTCATGGAGGGCCAGTGCGATATTGCCATAAACTGGGCCGGCGGCCTGCACCATGCGAAGAAGCGTGAGGCCTCTGGGTTCTGCTATATCAACGACATCGTCCTCGGCATCCTCGAAATGCTCCGCACTGTCTCTCGCGTCCTCTACATCGACATCGACTGCCACCATGGCGACGGTGTCGAGGAGGCCTTCTACACCACCGATCGCGTCATGACGTGCTCCTTCCACAAGTTTGGAGAATATTTCCCAGGGACGGGCACGCAACACGACCAGGGACGGGGAAAGGGGAAGGGATACGCGCTGAACATTCCGCTGAAGGATGGGATCACAGATGATGCATACAGGAGCGTATTTCAGCCGGTGAGTCTTGTTTTCTACGTGACGGAGCTAGATCACGCACGTGCGGGCTGGAACTCCGTCGTCCCGGATAAGCTAATGCTTGTGCCGACGGCAGGTCATAGACAAGATCATCGACGTCTTCCAGCCATCCGCCATCGTGCTCCAATGCGGTGCTGATTCGCTCTCTGGGGACAAGCTCGGCTGTCTCAACCTGACAATGCAAGGGCACGCGAGCTGTGTGCAGTACGTGCGCCAGAAGAACATCCCCCTCATGCTTCTCGGCGGCGGCGGGTACACGGTCAAGAACGTCGCGCGCACATGGACGTTCGAGACCGCATGCGCGCTCGGCATCGAGAACGAGATAGACCTCAACTTGCCCTGGAACGAGTACTTTGAGTGGTTCGGGCCACGCTACCGCTTGGAGGTCGTCGAGAGCAATATGGATGACATGAATACCGATTCTCTGGACAAGGTCCGGTAAGCATGTTTTGCGTCCGCTCCATCGCGCATTCACGAAGCTGAGCTTTGCAACCTAGCGCAAATGCGTTGGAGCAACTATCGCGTCTACGCCCATCACCATCAGTGGGATTGCAAGACGTCCCACGAGTAAGCGTAGGGGAATTCCTCGGGATCGGCAATGTGTACGAGCAAGCACCATTAGACGAGCTCGACGAGCAACTCGCTCGTGCGTACCCCCAGTTTCCTCGTCCTTGCGCATGAATCTTCGCTCATTTCAGCGTGCTAGAACATACCCGTTTCGTATACAACCTGCAGGAAACCCTGGCGCCGTCCGAGTCCGAGTTGGACTCAGAATCTGACTCCTCGTATTCGCGCACACGCTCGCGGAACACGCGCCGCGGCAAGAAGCGCATGAGCCTCCTCACCGGCGAGGTCTACGACGTGCCGCGCCTAGAAGAGCGCGAGAACGGGTACTTCGACCTTGGTTGTGGGCACGAGCCGTGGGCGAACGATACGCCTGCACATGGGATCCGAAGACATTTCTTCCGGGGCGCGGCGAGGTGGGATCCCGCGTCGCACCAGATTGTCATGGAGAGGGAGCGGGCAGGGGTGTTTGATCCCAAGGTCGATATTGCTAGTGTCATGCTGAACGGTGGAAGGGAAGAGGAAAGCGTTTCGGAACCGGACCCGGGGGACGAGATGGACGTCGATTCAGAGGATGCTTGACATGCCCATAACTTATCCATACATTGCGTTGTCTGTACAATACCACCCTACGTATTCACACTACTGTACATACACCTGATTCCAGCAACCCTGAATGTAGCACACCAATATATCGACAATGACATTCGCTGGCACACACGGTGGCCAGCTGGCGTTAATTCTTCTATGATTCAGCGACCCCGTAAACAAGGCCTTCAGTATGTATACATAGTACGCGGACCGAACGGAGATGATGAGAGATTGAGAGAAGAAAACGAGAATGCAAGCCAAACCAGTCACCTTTCAGTACAGTATCTTCGCCCCGATACCGTCCTACGGCCCTGAACCGCGTCCAATTTTTACGGGATATTGGAAGAAATGAATGAATGCGTATGGCGGAGATGGGAGTATTGGGCGATGTGGTAGGTGGCATATGTATGTCACATGTACAGCGTGTTGTGGGGAGAGGGGGTATCGGGTGGGCGGGAGAGAGACGCCACGGATGCACAGCAACGAGCAAGCGAGCGGGGCCGCTGTGCGGGTCAATACGATAATATGTAGAAAACACAGGAAGCAACGTAGCGACGAAAAGAACGGAATATCTTCATGGTTCGACAGTGTGTTCCAGAGAGCAGTTCGTTACAAATCGTGAAACCGGTAGCGGTCAACGTTGGGAGATAGGGGATCTAAGCATGGAAGGTGCCCATGTTCGGGGGGTTCTGTTGGTACATTTGGTACATATAGGCTTGGTAGACATGCGGCGGGACGGACTGCGGTGCCATCCCGTTGTACTGAGGCTGGTTCATGTTGAGAATGTTCGCGGCCTGAGACAGGCTAGGTGACTGAGCGCCATATGGGACAGGCGACGGCGCAGCATTGCTGCCTGGAATGCCACCGTTACGGCGAGGAGCGTTGGTCCTGGGGGTAGTCGCCTCGGGGGTGCGAGCCGCGAACGGGTTGAAAGGGTCAGAGTTAGGCGAGAAGGCGGACGGCGGGTTGGACCGACCACCACGTTGCTGTGGCTGCGGGGCCGCCCCGTTCTGGCCATAGCCTGGATCGATTTGGAGGCGGGGAGGGCCAGAAGCGGCGTTTTGACCGCCCATCTGAAGGGCTGCCATCATGGATTGAAGGCCCTGGTCACTCGATGGGTAGCCTGCCGGAAGACCCGGCATGCCGAACTGGTTTTGCTGGTTGTACTTCGACTTGCCGCTAGGCTGTGGGATGTTCGTCGTGTACGTCGGCTGCAGGTTGGGGACCGGCAGACCAACCTCCTCAATCAAGCGGCGGTAGGCCTGGGTAGCGATGACCTTGAGCTCGATAAGGACGCGCTTCGTAGCCTCGACATAGCTGGGGCGTTGTGCGGGGTCCACGAAGGGGCTGGTGAGGATTTTGTGGACGACGGCAACACCGTTGACTTGATCGCCGAGCACATCGGTCAGGACGTGGTCAGCAGGGGAGTTGAACAGAGCTTCGACGATCTGCTTGGACGCCTCTGGCTCAACCTTCTGATTGACGATACGAAGCACGGTGAGCGATGCCAGCTTATGCGTGCACAAGTGGGATAGGTGAGGCGTGAAGCGAGGCGCGAGGAGGTTGTAGCGTGATGGGAAGCTCGAGGTATCGAGGAGCCAGGTCAACAGCAACGCGCCGTTGGGGTTGGTAGCCAGAGGGATCGAGTTGAGGATGATGGCGGTGGCGAGGCGGCGCTGCTGGTTGAGGGTGATGTGGGAGCTCTCGAGGCATGCCCGCATACTACGGGCACCAAAGCGACCTTGAGCGATCTCCCAGAGACGATCCACCATCGCATCGAACAGGAAGTCAGTCGCGGGGGCACCGAAGCGGAGACAGCACCTACAGTCAATCAGTCTCGTGTGCTCAGGAACTACTGGCGTCTTTACTCACTGGACAACATAGTTTCCGAACTGATCCAGAAGGAGCGGGGGGACATAGGGGCGCAGGTTCGCGGTAACGAGGGCGACCTCCTCCGGAGTCTGGACGCACTCGATAATCTTCTGAGCAGCCCAAGTACCGTTCTTGTGAATACCGATCATGGCGATGTGGGGAGCGATCCGCTCGAGCATCGCGAGTCTCGGATTAGGGGAGCACTTCTCGAACAGCTTCTGCACAACCTGCATTGCGAGATCGCAGTCAGCAACCCCAGACCCACAAACCACACACGCTCCCGGTGACCTACCGTATTGCCAAGCCAATCGGAGGCAAGGTCGACAATCTCGCCATCGAGGAAGTCAGCAGCGACGTTGTCGATTTCCTCGGTCGTGATGGTGCTCGTGTCAAGCCTCTTGCGCAACTCGCGAAGCTTAGACGCGTCCCAACGCCTGTTGTGGGGTCTCTCAGAGACCAGGGGGATAGTAGTATAATACATAGTCGGAGGCCGAAATTCTGCACCAATACGTCAATGGCGATGACACGAGGACGAAGCGACGAGGCGACGCACCAGCAAGGGTCTGTATATCGGCCTCGGCATCAGGGCTACCTCCGCTCAACTCCTTCATGATCATCTGCTGCTCAGTGACCGACGCGGTCCAACCGGCAGGCTTGCTGACACCATCGTAGCCAGCGTGGGCGCCCGAGGCGATCATACTGAGCAGCAGGTTGGATCGGTAGTTCTCCAGGGAGCCGCTGAGCACCTGCTGGTCAACCGGGATGGTTCCAGCACCCTTAATGTTGCGGAGCGTATGAATGGTAGCACCGACACTCAGATCGCCGACGCCCTGAACACCAACGTTTGCCGCCTCGTCTTGACCGCCGTTGCCATCCTGGCCGTTCTTGACAGGGACCTTGGCGAACCCAATGCGAATGGCGCCAACGTCACTGCCGAGGACGTCACGACCGTTAAGGGCCTTGCGCGCCCTCACCGCGTCGTCAAGCCGCTCGAAGTTAACTGAGCGAGGTCCGTTAACCGATGTTTGACCAATCTCAATATGGTGAAATACGTACTGAAGCCACAATTCTTGTGCGTGAGAACGCGAGCCGACTCGATAGGGCCGTAAGGGCTAAAGACGCTAAGGATCGTTGCGGGCGTTGTGGTCGAAGGAATGGAACCGATCCACAAGGCACGAGTTGGCGTCGACTGCAGCTGAGCATCCATACCGGAAAGACCAGCGTTCTGGCTGCCGGTCTTGCCTATGGCTCCGCCAGGAGACGTCGCGACGGGGCTGTTGAGGTTCGCACCCTTCGCGGGAGCGACGGGCGCGCTGTCCGCCTTACCAAACCCAATGCGGACCGTCTGGCCGTTCGGCATTCCGATGTCGCCTCCAAGGCGGTTGAGAACGTCATCCTTGGCGCGGATGGCGTCCGCCTGGTCGACGAAGTTGACAAAACCGCATTCCTGCACAAGGACAGAAGCAAGCGATCAGCATCTGAGTGTAGTGCAGCGCGCCGAAATGGACTGACCTTTTCAGGGAGCAGCCGGAGGGACTCAATAGCGCCATACGGAGCGAACACGTGAATGAGCTGCTCGCTCGTGAACGAGCTGTCCAGGTTGCCGATCCAGAGCGAGCGGGTGGGAGTTTGCATCTGGGTGGACGAATTCTCCGACTTCGGCGAAACGGCGCGGTTCTGGTTCGTCGAAGGGGCCGCAAGGTATGCAGAAGCCCGGCTCGCGGGGGGGTCCGCGTTGGGGAAGTGAACGCTCGCAGTAAGGCCGTTCCTCGGGGTGGCGGCCTTCTCTGAGCGCAGAATGCCCGCAGGGTTCAAAGCCGACCCCCCGAGGCCGGCATGGAGTGAGATATCCGAGCCAAAGGAGGACTGCAGGTCACCCACACCAGCGCGACGGTGAAGCCTGGAAGCAGAGTCGTCGAGCGTGCCCACGGAAATTGCACGAGGGCGGGTTGCGAGACCCACGTCAAGGTGGTCTGACTGTTTGAAGCCCTGGGCGATGTAGTTCGCAGAGAGGTAGCTGCCGGGATCAGCCTCACCGTACGAGTCCCTAACCTGCCCGCCACGGTGGTACAAGTCGTTTTCGTAGATCTCCTCCTCTTCCTCCGCATTGGGGGTAGCAAGCAGGGATGCGGCGGAAGGCCGCAAGTGGTAAGGGTTCGAGACCGTGCTGGCGCGCATGCGAGCGGGGTTGTTAAGATTGACCGTGATCGCGGCCTGCGCCTGGTTGCGGAGCTCAGAGATCGTGGCCGCAGGGGGGTGGCGGATGCCATCGTCCAAGCCCAGGTAGTCGAGGGTATGGACATCAAACTCGTCATCCATGGATGCCACGGAGCGCAAATCGTCCAAGACCGGCAATCCATTCCCACCATTCCTCGACGAGAGCCACGAGGACGAGAAAATGGACGGACCAAATGCATTGGAGAGCCCACCCGATGGGAGCGTGAGCGAGCCAGACCTGAGTCGACTGTTGCGCTCGGTCAGGGCAGACGAAGCGACGGATGAAGCGACAGAGGCCGAGTGACGTAAGCCTGGGCGGACGGGGGCATGGCCAGCTGACGTGCTCGTCGGGGTCGTCAGGTCGTTGCGCTGCCTGAGCTGTTCGGCAAAGCTCTCGGTCGAGCCAGCGGGACTGCCCAAATTGCTCGAGGCCGCTGCGAAGCGCTGGGCAGCAAGCTGCACATTGGAGGGGAGGGTGCCGGCCCTAGCTCTGCGGAACCCCGGGGGATAGTTCGTGGGCGGGAGGGAGTTGGTATCAGCGGGAGAGTTGGCGGAAGGGGGATGCTCGTTAGGAGGGGAGCCACCGGAGGCGAGGGCGCGCAGCGCGGGAGGCCTGTATCTGGCGCCAATGTTCTGCTCTGCTTCAAGCTCCCGTGCGCTGTAGGCCCCAGGACGGGTCAGATAACGCTCGTCGAAAGATGTGGGTGGAGATGAGGATCGAAAGAAGGACGCACCGTTTGGCGAACGCGGCAGAGGGGGCCGGAGGCGGGGTTTTGCCAGAGGACACGCGAGAGAAGGAGTTGTCGTTGGCGGAGAGAGACATGGCTGTAAGATGTTGGATTAGGTATTACTTGATGTTTTTGGCAGAGCGGATTGCGCGAGAGCAAGCAAGAAGCGGCGAGAGGTAGAAGTAGCAGGAGGAGTCCGATGAGTAACTATGAGCAGGAGGGCTATAGGTCGTAATAGGGCGAATTTCTTGAAGAAACCAATTTTTGAGGGCGAAGACGGAGAAGGGGACTGCCCAGGACTACTACAGTAGGGTGGACTCCAGTAAATAGTAGGGGACTAAGTAGATGAAGGTCGTCGTTGGGAGCAGAAGAGCTCGGTAAAGGAGGCCCTCGCTCCCCTCTGCGGCATCTGCCCCTCAAAACTCCGCCCTCTTCTATAGCCGCTCAGCCTATCGCCCACGACAAGTCTCAATCACTCCTTGCCAGCACGCGGCCTCCCGTATACGTACAACGTCTCAAATCAATCTTCACCCGCTAAACAATGTTCATCTACCGGACCCGGGCATGCAGCCCGCAATATGCATTCGGCTTACACTACATGCACTATACGAGCATTCACTAGTGACTACTTATTCCTACTTCCCCCGTCCCCCGACGTCCGCCCCCTCCTGCCCATCGTGCCAATCGATCTCACAGGCCCAGGGGCCTCTGGATCCTCGGCGGTGATAGAGTGTCCATCATCCATCGCATCCAAGGTGCCCGGATGATCTGATGCTCGGGTGGTGCCATGAAATCAGCAAAAGAAGCACTCCCTCGCAGGCGGGAAGGGGTCGAGACATCAACTGCGTGACGGCGATGTGTGAGGCGCGTCCTGCGACAAAGAGCGCGGACAAGACAAAGAAAACGTAAGCTGAGTGGAGAATGGAGCAGGTTAATGGATACATATTCTACGACATGTACGAAACGGCGCATCGCGCGGATTGAATGTGAATGTAATAAGATTACCAGGGCAGAAGTTGAAGTGTGGTAAAAGTCACGGTGAGAAAAGTCGTGAGTGATAGGTCTGCCAATTATGAAAGCGACGTGCGAGAACCTCTTCTACTCGACCGCGTGCGAGAACGCGTCGCGGCCGCGTTGGCGACACGCTTAGATCGCCGGAGTGGCCGCTCTTGGACGCTGTCCGTTACGTCGGGGAGCGATGCGGACGCCAAGAGCACCTCCGTAGACTGGTCCATGCATTCCTCCATTGAGGACGCCTCCCACTCCGACGTGGCGCAGAGGACGTGGAACATCTCCTCTTCCGTTGGGCTTAGCGGCGTTTCGACAGGGGCAGGGATCTCCTCTATTGTTGGCCGATGTTCGTCGAGAGCAGCGGTTGCGAGTATGAAGGGAGGGTGGGTGGACATATGATCCTCCCACGAGACTTCAAATTCTCGCGGAGGTAGCTCGAGCCGGTGTGAAGTCATGCCCCGGCGCCTCGCCTCTGATGCCGACTGGAACTGGTGACCGAACTCGGGATGCGTTGTCTGGACGCCGACAGCGGGTTGCAAAGTATGAATAGCGGCGGGAAACAGCGAGCGCAGGTCGTCCGACAGGAACGTTGCCAATGTAGGCTCGTCCTTCGCGAAATCCTGCGCTGTACTGAGAGGAAGCCAGGTACCGCGGACAAGTGGGGAACCAGCGGTGATGACAACGGCACTTGGCACTGTCGGAATAGCAACGCTGAGGGCCTGCGAGATCGGAGAAGCATTCACGAAATCGGTGTCCACTCGTCGGAGAAGCGTTGATGAACCCCAAGTCAACTGATACACAGCGACACCTAAGGGGGACAAACAGGATGTGTCAACTTCCGTGATCAGGAGAGAATCCACAACAGGCGCACCTTCGCATAGAGTTGCCAAAATAGCAGGAACGGAGGGTATCATGGTGTGAATTGCCAGTAGCTTGCCTTCGGTAGTTTCTTCTGAGGCCGACGGTTCCCCCACCGGTTGCGGTGCCGTAACGAGGCTCGACGCAGACGGCACGGATGCAGCCGGGGTCTGGAGACACAGTGAAGTCAAGGATGCGAGCAGGGAGGGGCAAGAAATCGACGGAAGTCTGCCCTGCCCCGTACGTGCTGAAACACCTGCGGATTGCACATCCAAAGGGGCAAGGGTAGAGCGTGAGAGCGTCGGAGATGGAGAGGATGAAGCGTCAGCGGCGGCAGTAGAAGGTCCAGGGGATGGAGACAGGTTCCGTTCTTCTGGTGAAGCAGCCCGTGTGACACGGTATTCGTGCCACGCCCCATCATCGAGGTCATGGGGCTTGACGCTGTCAGGACCGAGAAGCTCCACATCCCTCCAGTGGAGCTCGTAGGCTGGGCCGGCGGCATTGAGGTTGAGCGCACACTCGTCCACCGGACTCTCACATGGATCGAAAGGAACACTGGGCGAAAACGACTCGGCTGGCGGTGCGGGGTCAGTGAAGAACAAAGGGGTTTCATCGTCTTCCTGTTTGACGCGAACGAATCCTTCCGGATACATGCTTGGCCAGGACCAAGCCGCGAAACCATCTGACGAGGACTGTTCCGCCTGACGCTCGGCCGCGGCGGCTTGCGCCACAATGTCTATCACCTTCAACTCGGTCGCAGCGTTATCAAGGTGCTCCCAAGCATCCAGAAGACCGCGGACGTCTGTTGGTTCTTCCTTGACCACAACGTCTTCATCCAATTGGGCTGAGGGAGAGCGAGGTCCTGGACTCTCCCATTGAGTCTCAGCGTCAGCGTCGAGTTCGCCGAAAAAGTCGTCTTCCCATGCAGAGTCGTCGTCCTCAGAGGGAGTGTGGAGGCGATCCAGGGATAGGCTCCGAGCGCCTGTCATGGTAATATGGAAGTCCTCGTCTTCTTCCTTGGAATCTGGCGGTGGAGAGCCGGAAAGTGCGCTATAAGGAACTGAAGGCGAACGGCGATGGGCGTCGGAATGTAAGGGAAGGTCTGGGGAGAAGGACGAGCTGGGCCCAGGAACAGACGCGTAATATACAGCGGGGATGGTGGTGGATGGCTGAGAGCAGGAGGGCGAGGAAGAGGAATAAGAAACCGAATCTTCCTCGTCTGAGTCAACGGACATCGCGTCGGTGTCCGATTGGTCAGACTGCGCGTTATAGTCAACGGGGCTGGGCTGTGCGTCTAGCTTGCTCCCAGCGGACGAGTCGGACGCAACGACATCAGAGGAGGACGCGCTCGGGGTGGGCGTGGGAGAGGGCTTCAGTCTGAGCGTGAGCCTGACCTTTGGCGGCCTCTTCTCTTCATCGTCTGAAGAATCAGAGACTGACTCCGGACCCTTGTCAGCACAGGACCGTAAGAGGCGCTTCCGCTTCTGGCCCGCCTTTCGCAGCCTGTCGCGTTCCCGTTTCTTCTCGCGTCCTGCATTGATCGGCATGCCAACCTTGCCGTTCTCGTTGTACTCGCACAGTCGGATGCCTGCGCGTGCAAACGGGCAGGGAGCACCGGCAGCCTTGCTGAGATACCACACAGCTGTACCTCGCCGGAAGTTGGTCAGACGGTTTTCACCTTCGGCTTGGGTACAGTGCGCGCCACCGACACGGGAATATAGCCCAGCGACCAACTCATCGTCAGACGGCGTGCCCGACATGGTGTGATGAAGGAGAAGTGGTTGATCCTGTTGTAAAGTGCAGCGCGTATTGTGGTTCCGCATAAACGTTGTGATAGCTTGGCCGGCTGCAGATAAGCTGACCGGGTAGATACATGCGGTCAATCAAGGTCCATTTCGCTAGAGAGAACATGACGCACTTCTGGCACACCAGCCCATACTTCATGCACAGTGCCCCGAGGTCCTTAACAGTCACGGCGCGGTTGTCCTGGAACGAGTTAAGTGTAAGAGTATATTCGCAAGACGAGGGAGTAAGGGGTGCTCACGACAGCCATGAGGGAGCGTCCAATGGCGAGGAAAACCCTATTGTTCGCGTCGTCGGGGTGAAGAGTAACATGTGGGGGAGGAAACGGAGGGAAGGAGGGTTCTGTGGCGGTGGAGGACTGGCGTGCAGCGGCCAGTTTGGCTTTCGAATTTGGCATGGGTTTGATGCGTCGGGGAGGGGGAGGCGGGACATCGGAGGGCTGCCGAAGGCGGATGGAGGGCTTGATGGCGGAGTTGGACCGAATTCTGGTCTCATACTGGTGGTTGGCGGACGGGTGTTGTGAAGGGGCGGGGAGGATGGGTGTGAGCATGAGAGAGGCCGGGGAGCATGAAGAGACAAGCGTGGGTAAGCGTCGACCAGCGAGACTGGAGAGGGCGAGGGTGATTAGGAGGGGCGGGAGGGAGGTGGTGGGGGAGAGCAAGTTGAAGAGAAAGGAAGAGAGCACGCGCTTCTCTCGCCCTAACGGTAACCGTCGACCCAGCGTGCCTAATTCGAGCTAGCCCAAGCCTGTGAATCCTGATGCCCGCAGCTCCGATCTAGATGACGCAACCTAAAACGCCCGTCCCCTCCCCAAAAGCCGCCCACCCGCCCCCGCCCCCCACGTCGCTCACAGCGTCGGCCGGTCCTCGAACCCCCGTCGCACGCGTGTCCTCCCCCCCCCTGGGCGTCCACCTTCGGAAATGAACGAAGCAGACGATCCCGAATGCTCCGCGCAAGGCTCGGACGACCTCGCTAATACTGCGAGAAGCATCAATTTGTTATGTCATCCCTGCCCGCCCTGGCTTTCCACCCCACCACTCACCTGTGGCTGCAACTGGCCTGTCCAGCTTGAAGCTTGATGGGTGAGCTTGGGCCTGGGGGCCCGCCTCTCCATTAAAGTGAACAAAGGATTCCACTTCCCCCGCTTCTCCTCCACTTCCCTCTGTCCCCCGTCCTGTCTTGCGCCACCGGAACGTTACCGTCTCGGATGGCAAAGTGACTGATGACGGCGTCTGCCGTGGACTTCTCCGGTGTCCCGGCGCCATCTCTGAAGTCGTGCAATCAAACGCTCGCTTCCGGGACAACAACACTGCGACTCTGTTGAAGAAAGCACTGTAACAGTTAACCATCGGAGTTGTCGGGCCACTCACCGTGCACCGATGCGCGTCCGCTTTCCGCAGAATGATTCAAGACTCTCTTTTTTGAGGCGATCGTCGATCAAGGCATTACTCCACCGCCGAGTCGCGTCCATGAGTCCGGTTACGGCCCGTCTCATGGACCCCAGGACGGAGAGAACACGAGGAAAGCAACAGGTACGGGATGATCCCTCCAGGCTCCTGCGACGGGAAGGCGATCGTTCTCATGTTAGAAAGCTTTGGTAACTCAAAAACAGCGCAGCAAGCATACTCTCTTGGCCTCAGCCTGGACAATGTACCGGAGCTCCTACGTTCGGTGCTTTGGTGTGTGCATCCGCCACTCAATCGGGAAACCTCTTGGATCCAACACCGAATCGGCGGTACAGTGTACCCTGGGTACACGTCGAGAGTATCGGCGACGTCAGAAGTGATCATACTGGGTAGAATTGTGTAGTGCACGCACGAAGTAGCAACCGAGTAGCACCCACCGATCCAGTGGGCCCTTGCCCCATCCAGCTCTAGAAACAACTCTCCTTACTGTACCTTGCTGACTGAATGGCACGTTGCGGACAGTTGTCCCCTCTATTCCGCCACTGCAGCTCACCTTCACCCCTACTCCCGCGAGCGAATGAAGGTGACCATATTGCGCGCCATTTGCCGATGCGGAAGCAAAACTAGTAGCGTCATACACTTACTTAACCTCCAATCCGGCTGAGGAGATCGTCAACTCGGCCAGAGGCGATTAACGATGATCCAATTCGCCGAGGTTCGCAATGGCGTCACCAAGAGGTAGACAGAGCAGTGTGCTCTTAGGCGTGTGGGGCTTCCGTTTGGTATCTAACTCAGATCGTGAGGAGAATCGGCATGAAGCGTGCGCGGTCGACATGGGAGTGTGACTGGTAGACGTCGTAATGCGAGGCAAAGCAGTCGTGATCATGGAACGATGTTGAAAACGGCGTCCTTGTTGTCGCAGCCATTCCTCGACATTTTCCCCAAATAAGTTGAAATTATAAGAAAATTATATTCGTTTGTGTTTGGTCACGTGACCGTGTCGCGTCGCGTCCGCTGACGTCTACTTGTCCTGCACGACAGACTCAGGTCTTTTGACGGATATATGAAGAGCATTCGAGACTGGACTGAGGAGCTACAATCCACCGTCCATTGATTCAACAACCAGATATATAGAACATCATAGTACGGTAGAATACAAGTACACACTGGGAGCACACTGCATGACGAACAAAACATGCCAAAGCCAATAATGTAAGCGACGAGAGAAAAAAAAGGCCGAGGAGTATATTATGCAGCAGCCTGTCGAAGAGTCGTCAGAGGAAGCCCAAGAACGAATGACGACAATAACATACCTTCTTTGCTCGCGGCTTGGATGCGGGCTTGGATGCAGACTTCGTCTTTGTCGCCCTCGTCGCAGCTGCCTTTGCACCCGTCTTCTACGCAAACACCATGAATTTCATCAATGTGAACACGAACCGCGAGCATACCTTCTTCTCAGCCGTCTTCGTAGTGCTCGCCTTCTTGGTGGTCGATGTCTTGGCAGTCTTGGTAGTCTTTGCGGGCGCCTTCTTCACGCCAGCTGCAGACGCCTTCTTGGGGGCACCGGCAACCTTCTTAGCGGGTGCTGCCTTCTTCACGGGGGCGGGAGCAGCATTCTACGCACGCCATTAGGATGGGGGCGTGACATTAACTGAAGAAAGGAAAAAAACGGACCTCGTTGTTAGTAGCAGGCTTGGGCTTCGGGGCAAGCTTGACCTTGCCGGAAGGCCCCTTGGGCAACGCGAAAGTACCGTCCTCAACGCCGTTCTGGATAGCACGGTTGAAACGCGACAGATCGACAGTGCTGTTAACGGCGTCAAGGCCGTGCCGCTCCAGGATCATCTGGTTCTCGATCATGAGGACACAGCGGTAGCCGCACTGGCTCTAACCACATACCTTCTTGAGCACAGTGCGCGAGACACCAGAACGCTCCTTCGCATCAACGATGCACTCCTGCATCGAAGATGAGAATCGAGGAAGTGTCAGAGATGGAGAACAGAACAAACCTTGATCATCTCCTTCCACGTAGGGTGAGCCTTGCCCTCGTCGGCAGCCTTGGGCTGTTTGGGGGTTGCAGCGACCTTGGGCTTCTTGATACCAGCAGGCTTCGTAGCCTTGGTGGTAGTCTTCTTCTCGGTGGTCTTCTTCTCGGTTTTCTTCGACTGGGGCTTGTCGGCCGCAGCAGACTTAGGCTTGTCGGTGGACTTTGGCTTCTCAGCCGCGGACTTGGGCTTGTCGGTAGCGGTAGACTTGGGCTTCTCGGAAGCGGTGGACTTGGGTGCGGTGGCCATTGTAACAAGATGAAGGGTGAGGGTGAGGTGGAAGAGGGATATGCGGTGATTGAGGGTAGTGGGAGATAATGGGCGCGAGGGCAGAGTCAGGAGACGCAAGCTTGGGGGAAATGGTGGCGGAAACTCCGGAAGAGCGCCTTCTTATACAGACGCGGCGCGACGCGTATCACGTGAGGGCTTGACGCGTTTTGTTTACAGCGAACCTTATTTTCTGTTGGGACGCTGTCCCATGCCTTCAGCAAGCGCCCGCTTGCACGCATGCCGTCGGTCGGGCACTGCCCGCTGCCCTATTAATTGTCCCTTCTTTTCCACCCGTTCAACGTTGCTCTGTCTAGAGCACTCAGTACTTGGTGTCAGTACGACCCTTGTCATGTCCGTTGGCTCTTAGGTACATATCCTAAAAGCACCGGCGACACGTAAGTAAATAGCCTAAGGGTCTGTTGACCTAGATGGTCCCGTCTCCAACCAACGAATCTTGGGCACACCGATAACCTGAAGTTAATGTCATTCTTCATTGATTGCAAAGATGTCCAAGTCGCGCAAAATGAAGACCGTCTCCTCAACCCGCATCTCCAGCACTGTTAGCTTCTCCCTCTTCTTCTCCCATTGTGCCAGTAACTCTCGCTCGTTTCGGGTAAGCAACCGCTCTTCGTCCTGGCTGACGTCGCTCCGTTGTCGCTTCTCTAGTACAGCCTTGAGGTTCGGCTCCTCCTGTTCAGCTTGCCTGCGGGCAGCGATGTTGTACAGCGTCTTGTATAGGTTGCCAAGAAGGACGTTGTACGCCTTTTGCAAGTCGACGTACCTAAACACAACCCCAAAGAAGAGAATTAGTTATGCGTCGAAACACACAGCAATCCCTTGCACGCACCAGAGGTAGAACATCCGTGTGGGATTGCGATCGGCACTTTTGGGGACCTCCTGGAGGCTGACAAGGGACTCAGCTGACATGGAGGAGAGCAGCGGCCGGACGTCCTTTGGGGCCATCATGCCGACTTTGGAGATCTGTGGCCTACACTGAGCAACCCTCTCCGGTAAGTCTCCCAGGATGCTGCGCTTACCTGTTTCTCGTCCATCATCCCAGTGTCTAGCAGCAGCCGTACGATGCGCACGCCTTCGTCTCCGTGTCGCTCCCGGGCCACGGCTTCTAGAACACGCCGCCGTAGTCGTCTAGCTATGATCTCGAACTCGACCTGGACTTTGGACCCGTTCACAGAAATGAAAGAGGCAGAGCGCCCGGCGGGCGTCGGGTTATCAGCAGACGCAAGAATGCCGAGGTACTCCTTCAACAACGTCATAGCCGGGAGCTTCTTGGACGACTGGAGTACAAGTCCCATGGACAAGTCAACGTCATCTGGTAGATGCATTGCTATGTTGCCAAGGGACGTTGGATCTGCAATAACAACATCAGTAACGACTCAAAACACCTACAGGGAACTCCCACCAGAACGAATATCAGATAATTTGCGCTGCTTCGACTCGGTTGCCTTCAGAGTGGCCCGGAGTACCGAACCAGCGCACTGGTTGAAACGTTCCGATGCTGTGGATTCGATAAGCTATTTATGTGGATTAGCTGGGTCCGGGGCATGCACTATCCGCTCAGCCTACCTTGTTTCGTATGTGCACGTTGAATCGCTCGCAGTTCACGCGGAAGTACACCTCGCCCTACATTTGCTCGGATCAATAAGCGGACTATTTTTTTTTTCAAAAAGTATGTAGCTCACATCAACTTCCATGTCCTCCTCTATTACTTTGCGCTTTGGACCTAAGTCAGCGCACACCGTCGTGTGAGTCAATTCAACTTACCTTCGCGGACTTGTACAACTGGTCCTTAGCTTTTCGCTTCTACAATCTAGGCATCTCATCTTCTGCTTTCGGTTTCGTAATGGGGAAAGCTCACCATGCCAATTTGCCCCGCCTCCTCTTCCTCTCGTTTTAGCCTAGCTTCTGCGACCTCCTTCGCCTCGCGCAACTCCTTGGCCGTAGGAAAGCCGGATATTTTTCTCTTCTCCTCGGCTTCGTATCGTATCCGTTTGTCATGAGGTGACACATGCGAGATGACGGTAGACGGTTTCAAGTATTCTGCTTCAACTAGCTTGTGCAGTGTTTGTGTCAAGATAGCGGGGGCTGAAACGACTGTTGGCTCTATTGCATGCGAGCGAAGGATGGCACGCACCTTTGAGCGGATCGTACATGGACAATTGAGATACAATATCTGGTGGGCGGAGTTTGCCATGATCCAGGATTAATTGTACAATCTCTCCACCCTATCAAGCGACATCAGAGTGCATATAAAGGGACGTTCGCGAACGTACTCACCGCTTTACCATACAACTGCTCCGCTAACCAGACAAACCGCCCGTACCGTAGCCGCAACAAGCACTCGCCCGTGTTCATCTCAAACGCCTCTCCTTCGTCGCCAGATTGAGCATGCCATAATAAGTTATGTTGCACGAGGACCAGGATGGAGACCCGGACGATCCGCGGCTTGAGTTTCGAGAAACGGACAAGTTGCGAGAGTCCAAGTCGACCATAAGTGAGTAAGGCAGATGCGACGCTCTACATCTCGAAAAGGTCAGTGACCTTGATTCTTCCATTAAATCTGGTTACACTCACGGCAGTCAAAGGCCCGAAGGCCGATCGCACAATTTCCGTGCACAGGCGTGCGGTGTCTGCGTCCGCCATTATTACGGCCTATGAGAGCATTCGGGAGACAGGGGAGGCCACCGACTATGCGGTGTGTCGAGAAATACGGCGTGGAGGCCTGGGGAGGGTGAGAGCGAGAGTCACCTTGTCCAGAGCCTCCGGAATGAATTCGCGGTCCTAGTCGGCGGGAGCCTGCCCTACATACATAAGCAGGCGCCAACCACCACTAGGCCTTACGTTGCCCCTTTGCTCCAGCCTCCATCTCCCCAGCATCCCCTTCTGCCTTTCCAAAACAAACACAGCTCTGGACCTCTAGCCTTTTCCTATCTACCTCCCGAATTATGACTTCGACAATGACAGAAGCATTCGACACTCATATGACCGACCCTGGCGATATCGACATTTCAATGTATGCCACCACGGCGACGACAGACTCATGGCTCCCTGTAGAGGCAAGTATGGGCGACGATGCTTATGTGGCAGATGCGGCTACATTCCACTACGATCAGGGAGGCATTGAGATCGAGATGGGCAACGACGACGAACCCATCACCGAGTACGAAATGGCCGACGAAGGACAGGTCTACGACCACCCCGAGATCCAAGATATCGAGGTCTACGACGTCTCGCAGGTCCCTTCGCCCCTCCTCATGGAAGACCAAGGCATCATCGCTACCACCCAACCGCACCTGGAGGACGCTGAAATCATGCATATTCCATCCTCGGACGGCCCTGCGCCAGAACCGCCCCTTGACCTCCATCCGGCCGCACCAGGGGTATCTGCCGCATCCGACGTTACCGCGGCGGCTGACTTTACACTCCCTGGCGACACTATCGACCCCACCATCGTTGTGAACCATGATTCGACCGTGTATCAACGGGGCGCAAGTACCGCGGTTCAAGCCCTAGAGACAATCTCGGTTGAGGCCGTATTGGCTTCTGTCGATGGTGGCGTTCCTAGGGCCGATCCTTCCTCCACAATTTCCGGTCACTTCGAAGCCGCAGAAGCGACAGTCCATGCAGAGGTGTCCGGAGAGCAGACCGTCGAACACGAGTCTCATCCTCAGGACGATCCTGCCACACCGTCGGAGTTCACCCAGTACAACACCCGCACCGCAGATACGGACGAGTTCGTTCTAGCTGAAGGTCCTCATCCCCCAGTGGACGCTCTCGGCGGGTCAGCCGCAGCGGAAGCCCTTGACGGGAACGATCCCCACGAGATTTCAGATGGTGTTTACATCGATCCTCCTCCTGCTGTACTTTTGTCCTTACCTCCCTCTGCGGAGTTTGGGGAGTGCTGTCTCTTCAACTTGCCACCTTCGACCGCGCGGCAGAGTCCTTCTAGCAGCGCTCAGCCGGACACAGGCGACACACCGCGTCTTCTGCTCCAGGAGCGGCCTACTCTGTATTATGAGCCCCTTTCCGCGGTGTTCACGGCTCTACGTCAGGAAGCAAGTATCCAAAGTATGCAAGGGTTTTTGGAGGCCGAGTTGGTACTGGACGCCTACGATCTCCAGCTTTCGATACCTGAGGTATGTCGTCTGATTCACATGGCGTCTATATAGCATTTGATGTGCTTACCGGCTGACAGGACAATATATACACTCACGAAGTCACTTTACACGAGCTGAACGTCATTCATGACGGCTCTGATTTAGGAGGACCCCTCAGATTACGCCTTAAGGTCTTAGCACCTCGCTTCGTAACCCGTTACAACATGCTTCGCGACCAGATATCTCGCTTGAACCTCGCTGAAGATGTGGGAACACATGCCGAGGTTGCCCAGCCCGAACAGTATGAACAACGTAAGCTTGATTAAGGCTATTTCCGTTGTGATGCTCATAGTCTTTCCTAGAATATGCAGAGGATGAGACGCAACAGGCCGAGGAAGGCGCGGAACAAAGCCATTATGAAGTCGACGCTGCCCATGAATCATGCTTCGAGACTTGCGAGGAACATGCTGACGATACAGCTCGTGAAGCGACGGCTCCCGCCACGAATGAGGACGTACAACACCAGGCGGCGGCTGGGCTGCAGGAAAAAACGGGTGGCGAGGTGGGGAATGCGTTGCGAGATGGAGACGGCGTGGGGAGTGTTGGAGGTGTGGTGACCGGTGTGAACCCAGCTTTGCAAGCAGCGCAGCTGGAAGCCGCAGAGGAAGAGGTCGTGGAGGAAGATGCCGACGCGGACGGGGAGTACGATGAGACCTTCGACGCTGACGAAGTCCATGAACACGCTGCAGTCGAAGAAGGCGGTGATTATACCGAGCATGCCGAATTCCCTGACGACGAAGATGAGTTCGGCCAGGACCTTCCAGAGGAAGTGGGTGGCGAGACGAAAGATGCGGCCTACCCCCATATTGGAGCTGCTGACGATCAGCCGGAACTTCCTCAAGATGAGAACGACTTTGAGCGCGAGGTCCCCATTGGCATAGTAGGTGAGCATGAAGGTGCGTTCGGTCTGTTGACAATATCTCAGCAGTAACTTACTCTCATTGTAGAACAACAATTCGACGATACCGGTTTGCACACCAATCCATATACTGATGCGTACGATCAATCCAACAGTACTGAAGGTATGCTTCAGTGTTATGCGTTCAGGACCATATTCACGTCTCTGCCAGTCTCCAAGACCGGTGTCGAGGACCCACTCCGTCCAACGTCAGAAACGTATACGGAGGAAGACGTATTGAACAGTATGTTATTCTAGGCTTCTGCGTTGAGCTTTCGCTAACGCCAGTTTTAGATCTAGAGACCGACAACGTTGGCCTCGAAGAGACTACTGCTCTCACGGAAGAGGCTGAGGACAATGGACCAGACGACAACTGGGACGAAGCTGATACCCTTTCCTCCCACGAAAACGAAAATATCGAAGAGCATGCAGATGCGTTGTCGTGCAAGAGCTCCACTACGACTCTTGCTAGTGGCATCTCTAAGCGTACATACGAGGAAGTTGACCTCGACGACTTTGATGATGACGATGACGCCTTCGTCGATGCCTCCGCCAGTTCCCCGAGTGAGTCTTCTCTGCCCGCTTTCGTCGCCGTATACATTGACTAACTTTGAATGACAGGTGCGAAGAGGCTGCGGACGGAGTAGTTATGCTCCAGCTGAACGAAGTAGGCCGTCGCCCATGCGGAGACTCCGCATGGCCCAACACTTCGCGAACGACACAGATCATCGTTAGATCGTCTATGTGTGTCCGCAAAACGTTTCCTTTCCCGTGATCAAGTCCCTGTCGTCCCTCCTGGTCATATCGCTTCGTTTCGACACCCTCAAGTCCAACATCCGGAACATCCCCAAGGCCGCAGTGGTAACATCTCACATCTCGAGCGTCGATCCTGCAGACTCTTCTCTTTCTTCTTGCTGTTTACTCTATGCTAATCTTTGACAGCTTCCTGACCAACCCACGCTTGTTTTCGATTTTCCAGCAGCAAATCTAGGAGAGGCAGGTGGGAGGGTGATAATGAGCTGGTCGCTTCACTGGTCGCCAGTTGCGCGACCCATGTTCTCATATGCTGTCGATTGTGATGTTTGGGCTGTCCGCAAGAAATTTGACATCGTCATTATTCTATTGTACATTTCCCATACTTACACTTGAATGTAATTCAGCCGCTTTCGTCTTGTCCGACGTATCTGAGCGAATGTGGAAATCAGGCGCTTGCCGCGGACAGGGCGAACTGAGGACAGTGTTTCGTGCAAGCAGAATCCTGTTGCCTAGCCACAGTGCTGGAAGTGGTGGGGTACTTGCCATCGCCACTACATTTTCAACAAGTGAACGGCGGTACTCTGCCGCGTATTTGGGTTGCGAGGAACCACTTCGTCAGCCAGCACTCCAACTCAGTCATTGAACGGATTGAGCATGCATTCTTTCACAAACAATAGACAGAATCATTGCAATGCAAGCGTAAAGCGTAGGACGGACAGCGATAGTGTACACTGATCTCCAAGACGATGGATAACTGTAGTTGCAGATACGCACACACAACACGTAAAGGCGCCGGCGAGCGACGCTAGTACCTCCACATCCCGTGATGACATCTTCACACCGTCCCGCTTCTCTGAGACAGCGAAGGCACCTCTTCCTACACCATTCAAGGTCAACAGCGGTGGCACGTATGTATACACCGTCAGCCCGGACTTTACGCAACGGTGCGACAATCTGGATTCCCCTCTCCAAAGCTTGAACCCCAACCCAAGCTCGGAGCCGGAAACTCACGCCTCAGGCCTTCCCCGCAGGCGAGACTTTGAACGTGCCGTTTGCGGCGACCTTCGCGCGTTCGCCGGTGGTTCGCCAGCCCCGCTCTTCCTCTTCTTGTGCTTCTTCTTCCACAGACAGGGGTCGGCCAACACTCGGTCCGCGGACCTGCAGCGCACCGACGGGGTCGCCCCCAGCTTCGACGGCAGAGTCGTCCACACCCGTGAGCTTCACCTCGACGTTGACAGACGGCGGACCGACAGGGGCGAGGTAGGTGAACGCGTAGGCGTCACCCGCAGACGCGGAGGGTGACGTGGAGGCGGACGGGGGGAAGGTTTGCAGGTCGAGTGCGTGGGATGCGAAGACGGGGCCGGCCACGAGTGGGTGGGAGTGAGCGTTGATCACGGGGACAGAGAGTGCGATGCGGGAGGGCGTAAGGTTCTGAGTCTCCAGTGGTCCTAGGGGGGCCAAAAGTGCATAGAGGAGACGTGGATGTCAGCATAGCTAGATGCGGCTAGGAAAGGAGAGGAGAGCACGCGTACCTCCGCTGACTACGACAGCACGTACGGTGCCCGCGCCTTTGCCCATCACCTTCATGCGGGCACTGCCGAAGACGAGGCGGTCCCAGAGGCTCTGCTTGGTGATGTAACCCTCGAGAACGCCTGCGAGCTTGTGGCGCCAGGCAAAGTTGAACAAGAACCAGGATGTGCTGGACGCCTCTTGCGAGATGGCATCGGTTAGGCTGTTGAGATGGTCCGGTCGCACGAAGAGCAGGGTTGGGGATGAGACGCTGTAGGCTCCAGACGTGCGCAGGTCCTTCATTCCAGTGGCCGTAGAGCCTGAGCGGACGAATCACATCAGCTTGTGTGCGCAGGCGAAAGACGACAGCTGCCGTACCTTCCGGCTTGATGAGCTTGGTGCTATCAACGGTGGCAAATCCGGTACCCTCGAACAGCGCAGTGTACGCCACAGCACGACCGTATGGGGTTCCGAGGGGAAACGCGGACACAATAGTGTCCAAAGGAGACAGCGCACTGGAAGGTGGCAACAGAGCCCTGGTCGCGGCCACCCCAGCGGTCAGATTTTGGTGAGTCAATTGAACACCCTCGAGGTCGCCAGATGGCGCCTGGAAGAACGAAACGGTGTAGACATCGCTGGGATCTAACTGCGGCGTTAGGGAGCGGCAACGAGTACAGCTGAGGTGGAAGACAAACCCGGCAAAGGGAGATTGCCCTTGGTCGCTGAGGCCCCGTCGGCCTCGATGTCATCCCACATGAGAATCTTGACATGGTCCACCTTGGGAAGCTTGACACCACTGATATCCCCGGTTACGACGATAGTATGGTGTTCACTCTCGTGGGCGTCGTAGATAAGCTCCAAGACGTGCTGAAGAAGTTCAGCATTGGTGATGATAACTGAAGGCGGATGACTTTCAAGAACGGGAGAAATCACGGAAGCCGAAGAGACGGTAAACGTGGGCACCAAAAGAGCAGACAAGGCGAGATCCGCGACGAGAAATTCTGATGAACGTGAAAAGGTGAGAAGGACGAACCACTGTCGGTGATACAGGTGTAACGTACCGACGCCATCGTTCAGGAGAAGCAACGCATTGGACTCCTGAGGAACAAGACCGACAGCGCGGGTAAGGCCTGCACCAACATTGGCAACGCGTTCTCGTAGCTGTGGGTTGGTGATCTGGTGGAAGAGTACATGTTGGGATCATTGCGAACGGAGAGCGAACAACCCGAAGACCCACTTTGGTAGACCACAGTGTTCGCGGTGCATCTGCGTCAGGTTTGACGAGATCCAACACGGCCTGCTGGTCCTTGGTAGGACGCAAAGGAAACTGTGGCAGATAAGGGCGACTGCTGCGGCGAATGGAGAAGCGGGACTCACGCGCCCGAGCATGCCAGTTCCATAGTTGCGGTAGACGGCGCTCTCTGAGGGATTCCTGACTCGGGCAACGTCACTCTGCCGACCGAGAAGAATTGGATGAACGAGTGCCTGCGGTTTGTAGAGGTTGTGGAGGAGGAAGAGGCCAGCAGCGACAAGCGCCAGAATAATAGTGAGGTCGTCCGTGACGAGATAGTCGGAGAGGGCCATGATCGGTGACCTTTGTGGATGCGCGCAAGTACTCTCCAGCCACGGGGCTACAATTGGGCGTGTTTCGAGACGGTGAACTCAAAAGGAAAAGACGGTGGGGGTACCAGTACTGTAGCTGCAGGAACTGAAGCTACGTATGCACGACTAATAGACGCCGTACGATGTCATACCTCGCTCGTCCGCATTTATGTAACTTTAAATTTGGCCCCGGCCGCGGACGGGTCGAGTCGCGACGTGACCAAAGCCGGTAACGCGCACGTGAAGTCACCACCACAGTTGGAACTCCGACCCACTCTGCATACGCGCCACACTGGACGCGCTCTCCCTTGCGGTCCTCCCTTGTCTCTCAACCACCACCATTCCCTTCTCTTCACGCCCCAGTCACTCTTTCCGCCATGTCCGGTATCAAGCTTAATTCAGAACTCTTTGCAAAGCGGCTCCGAAGTGTTTACAACTCCTGGAACGTGGGTAACTCATGCTCCATGCGTCGCTCCCTCTCTTACGGACTAACTCTATGTTGTACCTCGTCCAGAACGCGGAGAAGGACGAAGACTACAGCTCAATATCGGAGGTTGACGCGTTGCTACTCATTGCGGGCGATCCAATGGGGGAGGATGAACCAATCCGGAAAGGAATTGCGTTCCAGGTGAATTGGTATTTGGTTTCATACTTGAAGCTCCCGATACCGACGTGTCATTTGTCAAGACATGGTTGCTTGGTTTTGAGTTCCCTTCGACCTTCCTCCTATTACAAAAGAACCAACTCGCCATTCTCTGTTCCGCGTCAAAAGGTACGAATGAATAGGTTCACGCCATGTCGATTATCTGCTAACGTCAAAGTCCGCATCCTAGCGAAAATTTTGTCCCAGCTCAAGAATGCTGACTCGCCTGTCTCGATCGAGTTCTTCGTCCAAGCAAAAGCGAAGGAGCCCCCTACTGACGCCTTACCCCGCTTCCTCCAAGCTTATACAGCTCACGATCGAGTTGCTTCCTTGACGAAGGAGCCTCACTCCGGGAAACTAGTGGACGAGTGGAATAAGCTCGTGTCAGACGCAGAGAAGAAACCCACGGTTGTGGACGCAGCTCCCGCCATTGCCTCGTTCCTGGCTGTTAAGGACGAGGAAGAACTGGTACGTTCATATACTTACCCCTATGTACCACTTTCTCCGTTGAATGCGCAGTAGAAATACCTTCGTACTGCGGCCAACCTCACGTCAACTCTCCTCGCACACTATGTTGCTCCCAAGCTCGAAACTATCCTGGACCGGGAGGCGAAGATCTCTCACGAGGCGTTCTCGACCCAGATCGAAGCTCGCATCGGCTACGGCGAGGGTGAAAAGGCGAAAGGTCCTGATACCAAGGTGTGGAGCAAGGGTCGCGGGCTCAATGATGTGAGTCACGTTCACTCCACTGTCTGTAGCTTATCAAGCTTATGCTGTCTGTAGGTCGATTGGACGTCCACAGAATTTTGTTACCCGCCCATCATTCAGTCCCAATCATCAAGCTCCGGTTATGACATCAGTCCTTCCGCCGAGTCTACTCAGGACGACATTTCGCATAAGGGCGTCCTCTTGATGGCTGTCGGCATGCGGTACAAGGGTTACTGCGCTAACCTTGGGCGTAGTTTCATCGTCGACCCTTCGAAGGTGAGTCGATTGAGTGATCTGGACCAGGCTTATCAGTTGATTGACTGTGAGCTTACAGGAGCAAGAAGCCGTGTATGCCCTCCTGGTTTCCCTGCAAGCAGACCTTCTGCCTCGACTCAAGGATGGCGCGGTTGCGAAGGAACTGTACCAACATGCATTGTCTTACGTCACGGAGCATAAGCCCGAGCTCGAACGACATTTTGTCAAGAACATAGGACACGGCGTATGTGTACTTTAGGACCCCGTTTACCCGAATGCTAAAGCCGTTCATTACAGATGGGTATGGAGTTTCGTGATGCGTCGTATGTGCTGTCTGCCAAGAGCAGTCGGAAGCTTCGTTCCGGCATGGTCTTCAATGTCGTGCTCGGGTTTACTGGCCTTGAGGAGGGTGGCAAGAAGTGAGTGTCGACGTTCTGACGTCTTCTGCATGTTGCATTGCAATGTTAACATACCTCTCCGCTGTTGTTTTAGGTATGCCTTGCAACTCATTGACACCGTCCTTGTTGGCGCGGACAAGGGCACCTACCTAACGTCAGGCATGAAGTCCGTGAAGGACACCATGTTCTTCCTCAATCAGGAGGAGGCAGAATCCTCGAAAGCCCCTTCCAAAAAATCACAGACGGCCAAGGGCGGAGCCAACGGTAACGCCTCGCCTGCAAAGAACAAAACGGCCGGCGGCAAAGTGCTCCGGAACAAGACTCGGAGCGCAGCGCAGGAAGAGCTTGTCCAGTCCATGGCGGCGAAGATCGCGGACCACCAGAAGGAGCTGCATGCGAAGCTACACACAGAAGGTCTCACAAAGTTCTCGGAGGGTAGCGGAGGCCTCGGTGGTAAGGAGGGGAAGGCTTGGAAGCGTTTCCAGAGCTACAAGGGTGAGGCTGCCCTTCCGCGAGAAGTGGAGAACCTCCGGGTGCGTATCATCTGGCGCTCGGAATTATTACAACCGACTAACTGGATCGCACTCTCAGATCTACATCGATAGGAAATCACAGACAGTGGTCTTCCCCATCCACGGGTATGCGGTTCCCTTCCATATCAACACGATCAAGAATGTAAGCAAGAGCGAGGAGGCTGAGTTCACGACTCTCCGCGTCAACTTCCAGACCCCTGGGCAACTTGCTGGGCGCAAGGAAGATACGGTAAGTACTATGAAATACTATGGATTCCGGCCTTGACCTGTAACTGACGCATCTCTGTCAGCCTTTCGAGGACCCCGACGCGACGTTCATTCGGTCAATCACGTACCGGTCCACTGACGGCAGCCGCTTTGACGCCATCTCGAGGCAGATCACTGATCTCAAGAAAGAGGTCAACAAGCGAGAACAGCAGAAGAAAGAGATGGCGGATGTCATCGAGCAGGACACGCTCGTGGAGGTCAAGGGCCGGCGTCCAACCAAGTTGCCCGAGGTGTTTGTGCGACCAGCGTTGGATGGGAAGCGATTGCCGGGGGAGGTAGAGATCCACCAGAACGGGTTGCGATATCAGTCCCCCATGGGATCGCAGAAGATTGGTGAGCACCGTGCCTCCCTTCACGCGCTGTCGAGATGTTCTGACGCAAATTCAAAGATATCCTGTTCTCCAACGTCAAGCACCTTTTCTTCCAGCCCTGTGACCACGAACTCCTCGTCATCATCCACATCCACCTGAAAGCTCCCATAATGATCGGGAAGAAGAAGGCGCACGTAAGTTACCGAGAGGCGCAGGTGTCCCATTTAGTTCTGATGGCGCGTTTTAGGACGTTCAATTCTACCGCGAGGCCTCTGACGTGCAGTTCGACGAGACCGGTAACCGGAAGCGCAAGTATCGGTATGGCGACGAGGATGAGCTTGAGCTTGAGCAGCAAGAAAGGAAACGACGCCAAATGCTGAACAAGGAATTCAAGCTCTTCTCGGAGAAGATTGCGGAGGCCGCTACCGCTTCGGTATACTCTATTCTCCGGCCTCATTTGCTCGTGCTGATGGAGAGCTTCTAGACTGGAGACACGCTTGAGCCGGACATTCCTTTCCGCGAGCTGTCGTTTGAGGGCGTACCGTTCCGAATGTCCGCACGACTGCAACCGACAACCGACTGCTTGGTCCAGCTTTCTGACCCACCTTTCCTCGTGGTCACTCTAGCAGACATCGAGATCGCGTCCCTGGAGCGTGTCCAGTTCGGCCTCAAACAGTTCGACATGGTTCTTATCTTCAAGGATTTCACCAAGACCCCACTTCATATCAACACCATTCCCAGCGCGCAGCTAGATGATGTGAAGAATTGGTTGGAGTGAGTGCCAATTTGACCCGAAATCTTGCGCCCGGCAGTAACGAACCCTCAACAGTTCCGTGGATATCCCATTAAGCGAAGGCCCGGTCAATTTGAACTGGGGTCCCATCATGAAGACCATCAACGATGACCCATACGCCTTCTTCCAGCAAGGTGGCTGGAGCTTCCTTGGCGGCGCCGGCGGCGGAGAAGAGGTACATAGTGGTACTCCGATCTCAGTGTCCCTGAAAATCGCTAATATGCAAAACAGAGTGAGTCAGAGCAGGAATCCGATACCGAGTCCGAGTTCGAAGCGGAGTCGGACGCCATGGAGAGCTCATCGAGCAGTGAAGCCGGTAGTGATTACTTCGACGGCTCAGATGCTAGCGATGACGAGGGCAGCGGCTCTGACTTTGGATCCGACGAAAGCGAAGGTTCGTATCGCACTTTTGACTATCCCCGACTTTCCGGTGTTAGGCATCCTGCTGACTTGCGTATAGCTGATGATTGGGACGAACTCGAACGGAAGGCGGCGAAAGGTGGGTTTATCGCCACCTAATTTGTCAGCGGTTGCGTAATTGACATCTTACGCAGACGACAAGAAGCGCGCGGAGACTGGCCGTGGACATGACTCTGATGACGACTCAGACCGCCCTCGGAATAAGGCACCGGCCAAGGCCAAAGCCAAAGCCAAGGGCAAGGCGAACGGGAAGCGGTAATCGTTCGGGCAGTCTTGTTGACCTGCTATTGCTATCCAGATCTATGTGTATATTACAGCCATCTCACAGCTTTCATTCAGTAATCGCATTATAGGTTGCGCATGATTGGCTTGACCACGTTGCTGTTTTGTACAATCAGACGACATCAGCGAACTGCTTCCATGTCCGAACAGTGAGATTAAACGCCATTGTGCGAGCGCTGCGCGGAACTGCTTGCTCGTCCATGTTCGCCGAACGTGCCCTGGGCCCTAACAAAGTCCATCAAGCCACCCCTGGAAGGCCGAATGTTCAAGGCTCTGCGTGCTTGTTTAGGTGTGTGATCCTACAGAACCGGACTCTCCTGCGTACTGACCGTCGCGTAGCCCCTAGGCTCCTATTACCCCGGCGGCACGTAACAGCCGGGTCCGGCTACGGACCCGCCCGACTTGCGCTCTGAACTCCTGGATATCGGAAACAGTCAAAGCGATTTGTGCAGCGAAGGCTTGAGGACCTCCTTGACAAGAGCGGTTCGCTAACTCATGGCGGCTACGCGGGTGGGTCTCAGGACCCGAGCTGACAAGTGAGTCGTAACACGATCCAAGTTCACCTTGTGATGATGCATAGTGCGTCGAGGTCGTTTCCAGGCGATGCTCGAACATCGCTCCTGTTCGGAGCAGGTACGCAACGGTGTCGAGGAGGACGGGACGCTGCGAAGATATAAGCATTCCTTTCTGGGTGGAGATTGGGGTAGCAACATTTCTTCTCGACAATCCACCCCTTCCAACGCAGACAAGATCGGCCACGCGAACTCTGTCTTGAGGTACACTTCAGTTTATGCTCAGACTGCGGAAACGAAGTCTGACAGAATCACGCTGTGGATGTAGACCATGTCCTCCTATCACTCTGCAGGCAACGCCGTTCCGGGCCACGGGCACAACGCCAGCGACTCCGCGGACACCCTTTGGACCCCGGAGAGGTGCTTGCAAGTGTACCAAACCGCCAACGATCGGTACTGGGCAGACCATGGCCTCACGATGAATCACTCTGGTGTATCCGGCTATACGCCCCAGGCGACCATGCCGTCGGGGAGTGAATCTCACCAAGCCTCTACGGCCGGATACTATCCGAGCCCGAGGTCGTCTCAGTCGTACCGGATTCTTCCCCAGCAGGAGTACATCGCCACGCGTCGGTACCAACCACAGGCCCCTATCGTCTTCAGGGCCAGCCCTTCAGTGGGTTATGTGCGCTTGGTGGACTTCTACCCGCCGTACACTGCTACCAGTACACCCTCACTGGAAGGCGGCGATGACACAGTGTTTTCGGAAGAAAACTTGAGTCAGAAACAGTCCATCCGCCTCCAGGTACGCGTCGTTTGCATTTTGGTTTTTTAAAAAGGTGCCTCGCTGAAATGCCTCGCTGAAATAACAACAGGTCAACGGGTACAGACCCTACGAGAAGCAGATCAACGTCAGGAACCCTTCGAACAATTTGAGGTCGATAACGAGGAGGAAGCTGGCGGAGAAAGTTGCCAAAGAGATCCATGACGATTTCATGAGTGTAAGAGAATATCCCCGCGGCGAAAGCCTGACCGTTGCTGGTCGCTGACTCGTCGAGGTCAATAGCGCATGCAAACTCCGTTGGGGGACCCATCCCTTGGACTAGGCCCAGGGACGAACGGGTTCGAAAGGCTTGTGTTGATAGAGCTGCGACACGTCTCGCGCTCCAGCTGGCAGCCTATCCTCGGTGTTCTCCCTCGTTACAACTGACTCCGGATAGACCCCATTGCGACCTCGGACTATAGAGTAGATGCCGCCTAATCTTGCACCACAGCTTGGAGCTTGAAGACTATGACACAGTCCTCCTAATCACCATCATCCCATCCCCCCTACCTGTAGAGCACGTAATACTACGGTTACTTATGTCAAATCCCGACTTGTGGAGAATAACCACTTGTAGCATACACACATCATTGACACTTCGATTGTTGAATGGTCGACGGGGGACGGCAGGACAGGCGTGAGTTACCATTCACATAAATACTTATTCAGCATACCCCTGCCTCGCAGGCGGTATTTGTCAGTGCTCGTGAGAGGCCGGTGCGTCCACGCGGCTTGCGGCGAAGCCGACGCGGAAGCACTTCATCGATATCAATATACTGAATCACTGTACTTATGTCCGGCGGCGCCTAAGCCCGAGAGCATGGCACAGCATCCTATCATATGACATTATGCCCCGAGTCCTGGCGGTCGATCTTTCTCAGGCTTCAAGCTTCATACTGGAGTTTTATCCGGATATCCAGGGAAGTTCGTCTACTCTCAGTGCTGCCCTCTCGAGTTATATAGAGGCTGTATTGGCATCAGAAGTACCAGTACGTGACGAATGGAAGTACCTGAAGTAAGTGGGTTCTGGAAGGGAAGTCCGGACACTCGCTGTGCCCTATCGATGATATATGCCATAGTTCGGCCGCACCCAATCCGCGGCGCCCGAATACTCTCAAGTACTTCGCTGGTCTCGACGTATTTGGGATATCAATCACTTGTGATATTTTGGCGTTCTGCATCCTTTAAGAAGGCGTCCAGTCCCGTGTCAATGCCACCCGCCCACCCACGTTAATCCGCCTCCACATCCTGCCCACCTCACTGACGGCGTTTCCGTCTCTCCATCTCTCTAGAAGCAATGGCTAATCGTTGCGCTTACTACCCCGGCACCTGGAACGTCACTCAACACAATTCGGTATGTTGCATCAGTCCTTACGGTTGTTATCTCAGTTCTCTCAGGAGTCCATCGATTGGCAGCTGCAGAACGGCGGCAGCGGCAACTATCTTAACCATCCACAGGACTCCTATCCCAGCCCAACCTCCACCACCGTGCGGCCTAATACCATGTCTGCTCCCTCCGGATCTCGAATATACTGATATGCAAACTCCAGTACACCCCGACCACGCCCACTGTCCACCGGCCGCCTACCCTCGTCAGACTCGAGCAACACCAATATGGCCACGTAGTTCCAGGCCACCTCGTCGAGTTTGGCACTCTGAATGGGGAGCCCATCAATCTCCTCAACGCACTCAACAACGAGCTCGAAGACCTGGAGAACAAGAACGAGCCCGCCTTCCCCTCGTACATGGATGTCAAAGCCAAAGCCTCCATTAGGATCCAGGCAGGTCTTTGTGCCACCGTTATCGTGTTCTGATTCTCTCAGCCGGTTCTAGATTTCTGGGATTGCAAGCTACACACGTCAATTCATGTCCCTTCGATCCAACAAGGATGCAACCTCCATCTCCAGGGGAAAACTGGTGCAAACCATCGCAAAGGAGGTGAAGAAGATGATCGTGAGTGCTATATCTCAAAGGTGACGTGAACGACTCGGTCGAAAGTGATCCGTGAACAGAGAGGCGATGTTCTCCGTGTTCCTGGCGTTGGCGATTTCCCGATGGAGGAAATCTACCTCACTAAAATCGTACGCGTTTCTCGTGGTTCGTGGCAGCCGGAACTCAAAGTTTCGACCGCGAACCCTTAAGTGCTAAGTATAATGTGCTCACCGCCCTTTCCCCAAAGGGCGTCCATCCTGCCCTGCAGGTGGCTTCGTCGTGGTGTGCTACTTCACGGCGAAGGAGGAAAGCAATTCCACTTCCGATGGACCAGCAGCGCGTTGCGAGGTCAATAACGGCAAACTATTGGCATTGTGCCGACACGGTTTCACCTTTCAGTTCCCGTGGTCGGAGATGCGGAGTCGGCCGCAGAAGCAGGAGTAGGGGAAGGTGTGGTGTCGGGAGACCGTCGATGAGGAGGATCGAGCTGTCGTGGTTTCCGAGTTTCCTTGCCACCTTGTATCATGCGTTGGGCCAGTTCTTTCCAGTCAGCGGTGCTTCTCTCGCATACACGAAGGATAGAGTAACACCTTTTTGTACGATTCAATGGCGCACAAACATCCCATCTCTCCTCCAGTTTTTCATGCTTGCCATCTACTCGCTCTGAGGACCCTTCGGTGAACAAACATCCACCGTGCCATTGAGAAACGCGGCCCACTGGGATGTAGACGAACGTTGGGATTATATCTTGGTTTCACCCTGAGCCTGTGGAGCGATTCAATTTCTGGTGTCCTAAATACGACTACATAATCGGGTTGAGTAAGCCAGGGCCGTAGCCACAGGCTTCTTCGGTCCCCGATTGCCGACGCCGTGGTCAATATAATTTATCACACTGCGCAGCCTCGAGCTGTTGTGGACGTCGAATTCGGACTCGGAGACCCTTCCTTAGCCTTTGTCCTCGCACAGGGCACATACACACGACTCCTTTGTCAACGTCATGGCCAACGAAGCGATGCCTGCGTCGTCTTCGGACAGCTTCACCCCGCCTCCTACCATCTTCGACCCCACAACCTGCACACGCAAGGGCCTCTGTCCTGTCACTCAGATCCGGCACCAGGCCCCGCCATTGGAAAGCCATTCGTTGTATTATGAGATACACGGCTCGGGGCCGGAGAAGGTCGTCTTCATCATGGGGTGCGTATTCCTGCCACTCTCGCTGAGCTCCTGCACTCATAATGGGCTCTCCTTACAGATTGAACTCAACCTCATCCGCTTGGCTCTCTCAAGTCGACCACTTCGGCCGCAAGGCGGAGTACTCTGCCATGGTATTCGACAACAGAGGAGTAGGCAACAGTGGGGCTCCCCGTGGGCCATACACGTGCGTGAATCCGTTTCCCGTCGGCTGCTGGTTAAAGGCCGACGCGTTGTGTAGGACGAGCGGGATGGCGGAGGACGCCATCGCATTGCTGGACTTCGTGGGGTGGACGGAGAAGCGTCAGATCCATGTTGTTGGTGTGTCTCTTGGGGGTATGATTGCTCAAGGTATGCAATATTCCCCCATTTATCGCGCATATGGGTACATTTGACGGTGAACGGAAACAGAGGTGGCGAGTAGGATCCCGGAACGCATCGCATCTCTGAGCCTGGTCGTGACAAAGGCTGGGCGGCGTCGTTTGGTGGACCTTCCTTCGGTGAGTTACTCGAGCAACTTGTCGATGAACGTTCCCTTATGCCGTACGCAGTACGTCGGGCTACGCAATCTTCTTCGTACGATGACAATCCGTGAACCGGAGGAGCGCATCCCGTACGTTCTGGAAATGCTCTACCCCAAGCCTTGGTTGGACTCCAAGAATCCCGCCGACCCGGAAGGGCGCACATTCCATGAGACTGAGACGATCGTAAAGTGTTTCCTTAACTCGGCTCAGGCCTTCCCTTCACCTATTATCTCAGGCATACAAAAAGCGCATTGCGGTTACACGGCCTCAGCCCTTCATCGGCGCCATCTCGCAGATGGCAGCGGCCACGACGCACTACGTCTCGCCCGAGCGGCTGAAGAAGATATCCTCTTCCATCCCGAAGGTGTTGGTTGTAACAGGAGACACCGACAACCTGGTCGACCCGAGCAACAGTCGCCATCTCAAGGCAGAAATGCCCGAGGCTGAGTTCCTTGTGAAGGAGGGTGCAGGACATGGAATTACGATTCAATGCAAGGAATGGTTCAATGAACTCCTTGAGAGGACGTTCAAGGAGGGCCGGGAGCGTTCTTCAGTGCAGCCGGGAAGCCGAGGCACTATTATGTAGATTAGTCTATCGAGTATTCCGTACCATACAAATATCGGAGGTCGCACACAGTGAATAGTGAATGAAAGCCACTCCTGCGTCGGAGATGTATGAGTAAGGAGAAGTAGAGAATGGCGAAGAGAGGACGCACCACGAAACCCTTAACGCTCTTTCAGCATGGCAGCGAGGCTCTTCCTTGCATCCCGCGGAAGACCCCTGAGCGCCGTTTTCACCTCCAACGCCTCTATCCTGATGTTTGACGGGTAATCTGCGCCAGCCTCCTCCTTGCGTTTCTGTAGGACCTCAATGAGAGAAGGTTGAACCACGTCGGATCGGACAGGAACAGGGACAGGTCGCAGAGCGGGATCGACCGTCGAGCGTGGCACAACGCGGATAAGACGAGCGAGTGTAGGACGCATATCTGAGGTGTACGGACTATAATGAGCAGAGACAGATGAGCCTTTGGGCAGAACAACCGAGGCGGGGGGGTAACAGCGCACCAGCGGGAGTGACAGTCGGAGGAAACCTAGATGCGCGCTTAGCATTGGAGGGAGGCCCTCAGGCTCGTGACGCGTGACGACGCGTGCCAGTGTTTGGCGCTTCCCGTCTTCGACGGACCACGACGTCCACTCAGACTGCGACCAGGGAACCATCTTCATATATTCTTGTCTATGCGTCAAAGACATGTCAACAGTAGGGCGCAAACGGAAGGATGTGACGTCTTCAAAAGACTCCACGCCAGGTCCGTCCAAGAAACCACGGGCGACCAAGCAGACCAAGGAGACTAAGGGAAAGAAGGGCGCCAAGGAGGCCATAGAGTGGCCCCAGTACTTCCGCTCTGTACGTTGGGTCTTCTGTCACGATCATGCAGAACCTGACAAGCTCGATACGCAGCTATTTAAGGTGTGCGCAGTACCCTATGCACAGGCATCGCTTTCTATCATAAACTGAATGCGCACACCTCTAGGTATACAAGGTACGGTATGCTTCAACCCTGACCGGAAGACCGGCTATCCCTATCACCTTCCTAGGCATTGAATACGGTCCTCGCATTCTGTTCTTCGAGAAAGAACTTTGCGATAGCCTTCCCTGTTGTCCGAACATCTGTGGAGGCGATGCTGCATGAGTACGCGCCTGAATGTCTCTTTAGGTGCATAGACTAACCAATGTCTGCAGACCTTTGGAATTGACCAAGGTCGCCGAACTCAAGTACAGCCCGTCATTCTTCGCACAGTCCCTACAGAGCTTATCACATACCACGGTCTAGGGCGCTCCTTCCCGAGGTCGTTAAGTTCGCATACACACCTCGCATAGAGCTGCGCATACACAGTGATCAACACAGCGGGTCAACTCGCCGCGAAGCGTCCCCGGATTTCTCGGCGTTTCAGACCGCAAGTGCATTGGGTTCGCGAGTCAATGACGTCGACGAGGACGAACATGTGCTCGTTCTTGATTTCATTGACAATGCACGCGGGAAGAAGCCAACCAACCCGGCTTTTGGCTATACTCTCCCACCAGTACTCACCCCTGCGGCAACCAAGAAGCTGGTTGAGAGGCGCAACGCTCGCTTCGTTGAAGCCGTAAATAAGTAAGGACATCAGCTCAGCGAATCGCTCTTAATGCTCACTATCAGAACCACAGACTTCTGATAGCTACGCCGGAGGGTGAAGACCCCGTTACGCTCCTGCAATCTGCTGCCCGGGATCATATACCAGTTCATCCTGGGCTTCATGCTTCTGCGGCCGGCCCTAGCCAGGCGGACGGAAAGGGAAAGTTTCGACAGGTTCCCGAACCGGATCAAAGGCCGTCAATTGAGGAGGTCATCAACGATATCGAGGAACAAGAGTGGTATCAGGAACAAATCCAGTACCGGCGTGTCTTCGAGCCACGCCAAGGACAATTTGGTGTGTGTCGATGTTTTGCGTATATGCGTAGCCAAGCTTATCTTCACGCCTCTAGGTGACCTGGACCCGGCTCTGTCTGAAACGATATCTGGGGCTCTGCGAGACTCGCGCAAAATCACCGCATTATACATCCACCAGGTGTCCGCGATCAACAGCCTCGCGCAGCATCGGCATGTCATTGTGTCGACCAGTACGGCCTCTGGCAAGAGCGTCATCTACCAAGTAAAACGAATGCATTTTCTAGGTAACTGTATTCTCACAGAATTGCACAGGTCCCGCTTCTGCAATTCCTTGAGATAGACCCTAATTCCACTGCTATTTTCATCTACCCCACGAAGGTGACCTGTCTCCATCAACTCGTAATGGTATCCCATATTAACGCAATTTTCAGGCATTGGCGCAGGATCAGCGAGCGGCGCTGGAGCAACTGCTTTATTCGTGTCCAGGTCTTCAACATGTGAAGGTGTCAACGTATGACGGAGACACGGCACAGGAGTTGCGATCCGGTGCGCCCTACAGCTTACCCTACCGCCTTTTTGCCCCCTTCTGAGGCCCTGGGCTGCCGCTGGCCTGTAGGCATTCGTGAGACAAGCTCTGTGATCTTTACCAATTTCGTAAGTGGTCCGAGGGTCCTTGTATACGTCTATGGGCGGCAGTATATGGGAACTGATGTGTCCTTGTGTCCAGGATATGCTGCATGCTTCTATCCTGCCCCAAGAAGACCAATGGCGAAGGTGCCGTCCTTTCCCCCCGGGTGTTCCTAGATATCTGGGTTCTTGACTCAACTCCGCATCTGGATATCAGGTTCCTGAAGAACCTCAGGCTCGTCGCTGTTGATGAGCTTCATTACTACCACAGCGTGTTTGGCAGGTCTGTCCGCATTTTGGGTCCTGGCTTTTTGAGTGGGACTTCCGCTCAGCCGCTTACTTGTTATTCGGCAGCCATGTCGCACAGGTGATGCGGCGACTTCGACGGGTGTGCGCAGCTGTGGGAAGTGAGTTAGGCCATATCAACTCTGTTTCGGAACTGGAGCTCAGTCGCACAACCTATGGCAAGATCGTCGTGCCCGGTTTGTCTCTTGCAGTGCCACGATTTGCAAACCGAAACAACATATGAAGAACTTATCTGGAATCGAGGTGCGTGGGATTATGTCTGAACATTATAATAGTATAATGAAGCGTGTGACGTAGGAACAAGAAATCGACGAAGTAACCGAAGATGGCGCCCCCGCTGGCCGCAAGGATTTCCTGGTGTGGAACCCCCCTCTCAAGGATCCCATGGACCCTTCCCTTGGCAGGGTCCATTCGATGACCGAGGCTACTCGGCTTATGCGGTTCCTCATGGCAAGAGGCGTCCGCGTAATTCTCTTCTGCAAGGTGTGTGCTTAACGGATACGTGGTTAATGGCGTGCTAAGTAGTAGCATAGATAAGGAAGTCGTGTGAGCTAGTACGTTTTCAATTGACTGTATATATACGCCTACGCTGACGGATATCGAAATTCGAATATTAGGCCATGAAGACCCTCAGGCAGGAGTTATCGGCGGACGGCCGCCTTGATATTCTGGAAAGAGTCATGTCCTATCGGGGAGGGTATTCACAGGAAGTGAGTTATGTATCTCGCACTGGACCTCACAGCATCTTTCAACTGTAGTTGGGTAGGACCGACGACGCATCGAACGAGAGGCATTTTCCGGTAGCCTGTTGGGAATTATTGCCACGAATGCCTTGGAGCTGGGCGTTGATATTGGAGTATTGGATGCGGTGATAATGCTCGGCTTTCCCATGGGCGGGCTTGCCAGTTTCGTGAGTCACCCATGTCGGTGTGGTTGTCACTTAAGCTAACCAATATCACAGAGACAACAAGCCGGCCGAGCTGGCCGTCGCGCGCGCGATGCTCTCGGCATCCTCGTAGCAGATGCGCTCCCAGTAGACCAGTATTACGTCGAACAGCCGGACGAACTTTTCGATCGCTCGACAAATGAACTCATGATTGACCTCGACAACAGAGTAATCCTAGAAGCTCATCTTCAATGTGCAGCACACGAGATGCCACTCACAGCGGACGACGAGAAGTATTTTGGCGCCACAATGCTCGAGATCTGCGAAACGAAGCTAAGCAAAGACAAGGAAGGCTGGTCAGTACGCGAGGCATGGAACGAACACGGCTATGTGCTGATATTTTGTCTGTGCTTGCTTATCTGGTGACAGGTACTACACGCACCCACGATACTTGCCATATCCCTCAAAGCATGTCTCCATCCGTGGGATCGAGGACGAGAAGTATAGCGTGGTTGATATCTCTCGAATTGGTAGACCTGGCGGCACGGCCCGAATTCTTGAAGAGATAGAGCTTTCAAGGGCTCTCTTTGAAATATACGAAGGCGCTGTGGTACGTCGATTAATGCTTTTAGGCGATCGAAGCTCTTCATTGAATCTTTTTGCAGTTTATGCACCAAGGCCTAACCTTTCTTGTCAGTTGATCTCGGCCTCTCTACCGGACTGTTTGATGCTGACCATAGATGGCAGGTTCAAGAAGTTAGTCACGACTCTAAGATAGCGAAGGTAGTACGGTCTGATGTTAACTGGATCACGGAGCCCAGGTATATGCTCTCAGCTATCTCTGCACTCAAATCACTCACTCAACCACCTCGCGCCCAGGGATTTCACCAATGTCGATGCTCTGCAGACAACGCGAATCAGGGAGATCAGGGGCTCTCCTCATCGCGCCTTTTATGGTCGTAAGCCACTTTCTTCCCATTCATACCATGCTGTACTTGAATTGTCATCTAGGCGTCGAGCTTTTCACTCTTGTGTACGGTACGTGCCTCCAAACTCAATCAGGATGGTTGTAGCCCGTTCACACCAACTCTCAGGATACTTCAAAGTTAGGCACGTAGACCCTCGAGAATTTTTATGTGGGCAGATAGGTGAATAACTAACCTTTCATTAGGAACAAGGCTATCATCGACGCGGTGGACTTAGATACGCCGCCATGGCAGCGCGAGACTACAGGACTTTGGTTCGACGTCCCCAAACCGGTGCTCAACATGATGCGACAACATGGCGTGAATCCAGCAGAGGCAATTCATGCAGCTTGCCACGCCTTCCTAAACCGCTTTGCCCTGGCGGCCGACCTACGGACGGAGTGCAAGGTTCCGGAAAAGGAGTACAAGGCTGTCGCTTCTCAGCGGAAACGGCCCGCAAGGTCTGTTTGTTTGTATCATTCATATCCTCACGCATAACGTCTATGATTATGTGTTAGACTTATTTTCTTTGAGCCATCGGGCAATCACGGAGGGGTGGCTGCAAAGGCCTTTGACCATGGTACGTCGTAATAGACCAACGCTCCAGCTTAGTTTCCTACCCCTCATTCGTGCTTGTGATCGTAGCGAACGACATCTTGCACGAAACACATGACCGGATAGAGGCGTGTCCCTGTGACCAAGGTTGCGATGCTTGTGAGTGCCGACATTAGAACCCAGGAACACTAAGTGGTCGCTGACTAGCTTCTATCTGTAGGCGTTGTAAGTCCTTCCTGCAAAGAAGGCAATCTAGTGTCTTCCAAAACCGGAGCCCTCGCCATCCTCAAGGCTTTACTCGGTAGACCGATTGGTATGGACCTTCTCGAACGAGAGCCAGAGCAAAGCCAACAAGTGCACGAAACAGTGGTCGAGGCAACCAGTGTGCGGATAGCGGACGGCGTAGAGGTTGAGTCCGCATAAGCAATGGGTAAAATAAAGCTTGCAAGTCATCAGTCATGGATCTATATCGCGTGATACTATTAGAATGGTCCGTATTCCGCTATATCATAAATTAGGCTAATGGATCGAAGTCCCCCCAGTCATCCTTCGATAACTGCTTGGTTCCAAAGCCTGTCCCAGGCCATTGTGGTTGAGCAGGTCTCGATGGAGCCAGCAAGCCACCCATCGACATTTGTGCGCCGAACACAGGCGGCGGTGGGGACGCAGACATCAAAGGCTGCGCAGGCGGTAAGGAGATGTTGTAGTTTGGCCCGGAAGGCACCGCATTCAAACCTTGATACGCCATTTGCGAGGCTGAAGCCTGGGAGGACACATTGGAAGGTGTGAGGGTTGTGAATGATGGTTGGAAGGAAGGTTGTGGTGCAGGAGGTTTGGGAACAGTGGAAGCTGACGGTGCGGGGTCGAGAATGGATGGTGAGTTGTTGAAAGACGACGACGGTATACGAGTGGCCCCTAGGCCTGGTCCTGTCCGGCCCAGAGTCGACCGTGAGGTGCTCGGGTTCAGCGAACTTGGGACCTTTGGCGATGATGGCAGCGATTGTGTTTGCTGGTGCGCTGCGAACGTGGACGGTCCTCGCTGAGGCTGCGACTGTATTGGAGGAGACAAGGGTGCTGGGCTCAGGGAAGGAGTTGCCTAGGGAGAGATCAGACCAGATCGTAGTCACATGGGAACCACGTACCCCCGACCCACTGGAAAAGATACTGCCCCAGACGTCATTTTCCCAGTTATTGGATGAATCAGACGTGGAATCAGTGTTCACGGCAGCGGTGCCATTGTTCCCGACCAAACTTTCGAAGTCGACCGCGCCGCCGCCGCTGCCACTAGATAAGCTCGCGCGACCTTGAATAGCCGAACGGTCTTCGATTCGCTGAGAGTCGCGTAGGTACTGATCGTGCTCCTTTTCTACCCGCTCGCCCAGCTTCTTGATGACGTCCATGAACCGCTTGAATTGAGACACCGTCAAGAGTGGTCCCATAGACATAGCCCAAAGCTGAGGGAGGACTAGGGTGGCGACGGCTTCTCGATCGACTTTGAGACCCATGGCTTCTTGGACAGCCAGAGTCGCCATCTAAGTTGTTTGTGATTTAAGCTCAGTCGCGCACATTTCTGCGTGGGCGAAACGACTAACCGTGACGGCAGGCTCCTTCGTCCGTATCCGGGACAGCAGCGGTACTAGCTTTTGCGTTAAGCTCGATTGATCCAGGGTCCTGACCATGTGGAGGAACGTCTCCAGCGTAGCGACTTTGACGGACAAGATGCGCGTCTTGGTGAACACGAGCTGCACAAAGCACTGAGGCTATAGTCCGAAGGTACGATGTATACGGTCACTTACTGCGACCCTCGGGAACAGTACACCCTGTACTTCAGCGTAGTCAATCGTCTCACATAGATTCGGCACTGCTTTGAGAGCACGTTCTTGTACCTGTATTTGTATGAAGCATAACTCTCACTTGAGAACGAAGGACTCACGATTGCATGTTCACTGTCCAGAGCGTTATATACTAGGGGAAGGACATCTGCAAAGTGAACATCAGCATCGGAATAGAAGGAAATGACTGTGCGGCATACGTTCACGGAACACAGGCTTCTCTGTCTTGTCTTGAAGCATCTGGAGGTTATCTAGCAACGTAAGCATATTCTGTGGAGGCTCCTTGATGGCAAACAACGGCTTTAGGCTGGGCAATACGAGAGCTGCGAACTGTGTTGCCGACAGGACCTGCGAGATAGCAAATATGTTGGGTAGGATATATGGTAGCAGATGGGTATCTTTCATCTACGGCTTTTGGTTAAGCGTATTCCATCATCTAGTATGCAGCGGCGCGTACCTCTTCTAGGAGAGATGGCAAAATCTTGCGTGTTCGAAGACCTTCCGTAAACCTATCCAAGACGCTAGTAAGGCCCTTCATGAATGAGATCTTCTCTTCTCGAGTCTTGGCAGCAAAGTTAGACCGATCGAGAAAGTTAAGGGTCGAAACAGGGAGTGAAGAGAAGAACGCGTGGAGCGGCAGGTCGGTGGGGTTGGGTCGACTATGGTGCTGTCGGGTGACCAGTGCGTTCAGCAGCGCTGGCCGCAACAGTGTAAGTCGGGACAGCACAATGTTGTGACTATATGCTACACGAGTCATACCTCTCAGGTCCTTTTCCAATCGTTCCATTCCAGTCAAATGCTTTCCAGCGTTTTCGCGCAGCGAGGACAGGCTACCATGGTTCTTGAAAGGCGGATTTCCCTTACAATGGACAGCGTATATCAAGCAACCCATTGAATACATGTCCGAAGCAGGGTCCAAAACTTCGTCCAATGCGTATTCAGGCGCTGCTTTAGATATCAGGACCCGTGCTAGTCAACCAGTCGATATAATAAAGTTTCGCGCACCTATGTAGTCGAAAGATCGTTGCGTATATGATGAGGCACGCCCATCGAAAGTGGGAAACTCCCATCGCGTTGGACCACCTTCGGCTCTCGAAAGAGGGATTGCCAGGCCAAGTCCTGATAACTTCCAGTCGCCCTAGAATCTGAAAAATTCAATGTTGTGCTCGATGCTGTAAGGCACATTGAGAAACTGACAGCATTATTGATGACAACACTCTCGGGGTTGATGTTCGAGTGGATCATACGTGCTGATGTATGCATGAAAGAGAGACCCTTGCACAGCTGCAGTATGCCTTTCTGGATCTGTAAAGCGGATTTTCAAGGCCTGCTTCCAGAACCCTCGGACGGAGACTCACTTCGACTTCGTCCAGTTCGACTAGGGGCGTGAACTGGGTGGAGCCAGGAATGGATAGATGCAGAGAAGAAAGCACGGGCTCCGTAGCGAAGATAAGCTCGTTTCGTGTTTCTTCAAGAGGCTCCACCATCTCTTCGAGATGCTAGTCAGACTAATGCGCAATAAGAGAAACTTACACTTCTCACCCAAGATCGAGGGATGTCGCAGCCTGCTCAAAGCGGACGCCTGACGATTGAGCTTAAGACCTCGAAACTCCTGGATTGCGGCTGATACGCACCTCTGCCTTCAAAACCTCAATTGTCCTATCCTTGGACGCAGGACCCATCCGCTCCATTTCCGCGCCCCTCTTGTCCATGCTCCATACGGAAACACGCTTGCTGGTGACCTTGTGTGCGGCAGGTTGCACTCGCCATGGCCCTACATTAAACGGCGGTGGTTGCGCTGCTGTGGGGAGCGAGGCAGAGGATGATCCAGCTGGCGCAGGTGATGCTGTTCGACTTCCACTGAGGCCACCACCTATAGAGGAGGAGGGGCCGATGTTATAATTCTGGGAGATGTTCGTTCGTGCGAAGAACGAGGTCGCTGCTGCGAACATGATGGATTACGTGCAGGGGCTGCGGGTGGTAGACGAGACGGGGAACGTGAAGGTTGTGGCAAGACGTCAGATAGAAAAGGATTATACAGCAGCGAGAGAGCCTGCGGACTGAGTATGGCCGCAAGTTGAGCGCAGCTCAGTTGTCATTGGTCAATGTCAGACCCGTCCTGTCACCTGACTCCTGAGAGCAGCCGCACTTTTCGTGCGAACACGAGACATCCCTAAGCGCTCCTCGATCCGAGGTCGCTATAGCGCTACTTACTGCAATGTAAACTTGGCAAATTTGACTCCGTCACTTGATCATGGCAGGTCGACTCCTGAGTCGAAGATGAAGCATTCATATCATATCTACTCTGTAGCTATCGCGGCCCTCTCAGTCCACGACCGGCATGATCCCCCGAGCTCGCAGGTACGGTAGGAGAACTCGTCTAGCCGGACTCAGGGCCGGTGGGGTTATGACCCTTCCACCCATTCCCCGCCCAAGCCATGAATTCGCTGTTCGCACTTATTGTTAGTCGCGTCCTAAAGCGTGCTGGCACCTCACTCACTGCATATCTGGCCCAACGCTCCTACGAAGATCATGACTGAGACCGCCCCAGTTATCCCGTCCACCCTTTTCCCTGTGCGTTTCTTGTAGAGCTTCTCTCCGAGGATGCCGAAGGGCTGCGCCGCGAAGAAGAAAATGACCCAAGGGTCCATCCGTTCGCCACCGAGATAAAGCCCAATCTCGTGGAATAGGCCCGAGGCAAGGAATGTGCCGAAAAGCATTCCCAAGTCCCCGGCAATCCACCGCCCAGGATATCCACCGTACACGAGGAAAGTGTGCCGCAACGCCTGGTGCCACCGCTTCGACCAAAACTCGTGCAGCGAACCCAACCGCCAGGGCTTGTCGTGAAACGGAGGCCATGAGGTTGGAGGGTGGTTGTAGATACCGACACCGACCAACGAGGCAATGTCGTACCACATCTCTATGCCGAGGATGATGACGAGGCCAGCGAGTAAATGAAGCGTAGTACCCGCCAAATACCGCAATCCGAAGGGTAAGGCGGGGAAGTAAAGCGATCCGCTGGTCGGGGACATTCCTGGAAGGGTCTCGAGAAATGAGTCGATGAGATCCACGAAGAAGTACGTTCGTAGGATTGAAATAACAGTCGAGATCAGAAAGGAGCCACGTTGTAGGGACCGTCGCGGCCTCGGAACGTGGACCCCATGACCGTGTTTCCATCCGATGCCCCGAACTGCCATTGCGACTTCCACGGCGTCGAAGACACAAGCTGGCACGAAGCTCCTTGGTTGTTGGGTCGTCAGGGTTTCATCGTTTCTGCTCGTTCCATTATCAACGCTGTTAAAGTGGTTTACGTGAGAATTCTCGTTGGTCTTGAGGAGACCGTTGGGTAACACAGCGAAAGTAATGGCATGCGCTGTAGCAGCTATAGCCGATAACCCTGTTCGAGAGTAAGTATTGAGTAGGCGTAAGGAGCTCTTCACATCCACATACCTCTAAGCCAATTATACCAACCAAATCTTTGATCCTCAAGGCGATACTGTATGGTGCACCAGAAGGTAGAGGAAATGACGATGGGTAGGAATAGCAAACGGATGGTGTAGGTGTGAGGTCGTCTGGTAAGATAGCCCATGAACAAAAAAGCCAATATCCAAGCATGGGCAAAGGGTGCATTATGCCACGTCAGCGACTCGCAGTCCGGGAGTCTGTTAGTTTGTGACCATAAGGTGCTCAGAGAAATCCTGCTCTGCTGGAGACTATAGAGGAAGAACAATCAGACCGACGAACCATCTCACGACGAGGCTCATAAGACGACTCAACATGTTGCCATCGTCAAGGCATTTGGGAGGCTGGTACTCCCCAAGGTCGGCTGGCCACATGGAGGTCGAGGTCGAAACCCAGGTGCGTCAAATTAGTCAAATGTACCAACCGCTGACAGCGGCTAATTCCAATATGGTAGGAAACCTTCTTCCAGCCTTGTCTACGTTGCTGACCATGATAGACCGTGGCTTCCAGCCCGAAGTTGACACATTAATCGTTAATCGCCTCGTCCTCTTTTCCACGAACGAGGTTCGGGACTGTGTAGAGATGTGACATATGCTCCGTATATATATAGTGTGGGGTCTCGGCGGAAGTGATCTGGCCGCTCACTTGTCTAGAATGCGAAAAGTTGTACGACCCCACTGATCGTAGGGAGGATTAATTGTCGACCTATACTTAAACTCTCCGGAACAGCCATAGCGCCTCCGATACCCCTGTTGAACCAGGAGTTCGCTGACCAAGTCACCCACCAAGTCACCCATCAGCTCCTCTATCACCACCAAGTGAGATTCACGACTTACTGCGCATCTGACCGAAACCCAGAATAAACACAGCGGCCCAAGCCCAACCAAACACCCCTCCGACTCGCCGTCCGGTGAGCACCTTGAATGTCTTCTCCATGGTGATGCCAACAGCCTGGAGGAGGAAGAATACGAACACCCTGTGGTCCATATCGACTCCCGTGGTGGCAATGCCGATCTCGTGAAACAACGCGGAGGCGAGAAAGGTGCCGAACACCATGCCGACATCGCCTGCTAGTCGCCGTCCTGGAAATCCGCTGTAGGTGAGGAACGTGTACCGAAGTGCCTGATGCCACCCTTGCGACCAGAACTCGTGCAGCGAGCGGATGGCCCACAGGTTGCCTACCATCGACGGCCAGTCTTCGGGCTTCGACCCGCAACACAGTACGCCAATGAGCGAGAAGATATCGTACACGTTGGACATTCCTGCGGTGATAAGCAAGCCGTGGCCGAGCTGGAGAGATGTCGAGTATGCGTATCGCTGGAGCGGAGGGAGATGGGGAAGAAAGATGGTGCCACCTGTTGAGGACACTCCGGGCGTGAGCTTCTCGATTGTCTCCCAGACATCGACGTAGAACTCGTTTCTGGCGAGATTCCAAAGCTTCGCCTTGATGAACGCGTCGCGGTCGGATGGCCACTCGCTTGAGGGGATATACAGTGACTCCCCAAAGTCCCATCCAACACCACGCATGGCAAGCCCGACCTCGAGCGCATCGTACAATGCCCCCGGAATAAGCTTTCCAACGATCCCTCGATCTTCGCCGTCTACGGGCCATGGAACGTTCTTGCCTCCGTCATTTTGTGATGGGGCCGGTGGATTTCGCTCTGGCTTGTGGATGTCAGCTAGGATATTCTCGTTGACTTTGAGTCTACCCTCCTTCGCCAGAGCGAAGTCCACGGACTTAGCGATGACGACAAGTGCCATCAATCCTGTAAACTGATCAGCATCGTGCAGGAACTTTGATGGAAATATTCATATCACGCTACCTCTGTTCCAATCGTACCACTTGTAGTATGGGTCCTTCCACTGATAACGGAACGTGCACCGGACAGTCATAACAACCACGGTCGGTAACAGAAGTACTCGCATGAGGTGCGTATCCCGGCGGCGGACGAGGTAGGCCATGAATAGATACGGGACGATGAATAGGAGTGCCTGTGGAATCTTCTGCCATGTCAGCCATTCCCGGTCCTCCATCCGAGGGACGAACTGCCTGAAGGCGAGGTAAGCAGCATAATGCATCCTAACAACCGCAACCACGTGTCAGCGCCACCAGAGCCAGGCCAACGAAATGGTGACTCAACTGGTCCAGGATATCCGCCGGGAAGGCCATTGGTTGGACCAAAAATTGGGGAAGGGGTGGTAGTTGACGTTCAGGAGGGTCGACCGGGAGACAGTAGTCACTGACTGCCAGGTGTACTTGGATTTTGGCCGGCGTTTGCTGGATGTTGGAACTGGAGAAGCCGCTGCAGCCATCAAGCATCCAGTTGCGCTGTTGGTCATGGCTGACGTTTGAGCATCAGCGCGGCCGACCAAATGGGACGATCTCCGATTTGGACTCATATCTTTGATTACATACTTACAGTCCTTTGCATATCAAACTGCAGTCACTCCGCGCATGGAGGCTATTTGCCCGTATTTGTTCCGCCGCCGGTTAACGGCTGTGGGCGGCCAGACCGGTCACCCCGGAGGACAGGTACTCTTCGGGGACAAGGAATGGACCTCGCTTCCCCTTCGTTGGTTGGGGGTTGCGTTAGCATTTCTTGCTATACTTCATTCCGCAGCATCCGAGACGGATAACTCCCGATGGTAGAGCTGGATATGCATACCCTGGGCCGGTAGGTGCTGGCTGACGGCGTTGCAAACAGGAGCAAGCAGGCTCGGGGCGCAAACGTTGACTGCAGTTTGATATGCAAATGACTGTATACGCTATGTAAGATCTTAAGACATCGTACCAGGGCCTCGACCCGCGGACGACTAAAACGGTGGCGATGACGGTGCTAGACGCCGGGTCCAAGGTTGTATCATGTTTCCTTGGATGGACGAGTTCTGGGGATGAAAAAAAAGAAACCTTGGCCATCCGTCTCGACCACGCGGATCGTGCTGTAAATAGAGGTAGAGGTTGCAGAATGTGCACCATCTATGGCGTCTACACACTAATTCAGACTTTAGGGCCTGTTCGGCAAAAATGTGAGATGTGGAGGCACCGGTGCCTCTCGCCTTATATGGTAAAGATGTAGTCGTAAGTTGTCGTCCGGGAAATTGGAGATTTTCCCGAGACATCATGCGTTCGGATTGGAAGCGCTGGTTCGACGGAAGTTAGCGCCAGTCCGTCCGCACAACTGTTTTTCTATGTACCGAAAGCAGCCTATCGAGCGCGCTTCAACAAGATAACGTTCAGCTTGCAAGGATGGCTACAGGGGTACTATGCGTGTCGTCCGCCCACCTCGCGCCGCTTGGATGGCACGGGCGCACTTCGCACGCCGCTCGCGCACCCCCCGCGCTGCGTGGGCACCTACTGGCCACCCGCGAGCGGCACCAACCGAGCACTATTGGTGCAACCTGGCGCGCACCCATCTTATACACTCTCAATCCATTTGTACTTGGTATTCCCTTGCAAGTCTTGCCTCAGCTGGTATCAGGGAGGGTATACACACCCTAGCATTGCTTACCAGCAAGGGGAGCGAACCAGCGCCAGTAGTTCCGGAAATAACGGAATGTCCGGACCCCCAACTTCTCCTTTTCCCCGTCGTACGGCACGTGATGAAGCACCGGTGCCTCCACATCTCACATTTTTGCCGAACAGGCCCTTAGACTTCGGAGCAGGGATACTGCCCTCCGAACTTCTCGGCGCCTAATATTTCCATTCCGAAACCGAAGGCCGAAACCATCGGTTGAGGTCGAGCCAGACACGCGGCACGCCGACTCCATGACACGTTGACGGAGGGGTAGAATGGCATAGCCAAAATTACTACACGGCTATACGATGTAATCACTTAGGAAAACAAATCATGGTGCTACAACAGCAGGAAGAGTAACATCCGTGTACAGTGACACAAGTTTTTACGGAGGAAATGGGACGAAACGTGAGTTATCTAAAGCCGAGTCGAGACTGCGACCAATGGAGGAACGGTAAAGTAAAAAGAGAAGGTCTTTCCAGGAACAAGAAGCTCATGTAAATCGTGATGCGAGAGGATAGTACGGGTCGTGAAAGGTCGTCAGAATAAATTAACACATTACGCTCCACCGGGTCCTTCCGGCGTCCGCATACTACCCGGTGCTCTCGGAAAGGGACCTGAAGAAAAGAAAATGAAAGGCGACGGCGGGAGAAGAGGAGAGACGGCGAGTCATCTGTCAGCGCGTAGATACCGTTGGACGTCGTTCAGACCCAAGGCCGGGAAGGGTATTCCTCCAAGGGCCAGTAACTCGCTCTGCAGCGTCCCAAACTGGTCTGTCGTCACGGTCACCGGTATCTCGTGTCTGTAGAGTGGGAAATCCTTGAGGTGCTCCGGGGGCAAGATAACTAGTCGGATGACATACTAGAATAAACGAATAGATCAACGTCACAGACACTGCTTCCTAAAAGGAAGAATAGAAGGCGGCGCGACATACCTCTACCGCCACCGAGTCCTTGACCCGCCACGACATCTCGCGGCCTGGCTCTCCTGCCTGCACCTCGAGACGAAGATACGCGACGCCCTCTTGTGAGTCATCCGCGAGGTACAGTTCCGCACGAGAGAGACACTGCTCCCGTATGCTGATCTGAGCACCTAGCGAGATCCACGTTTTCTGTCGCTTCACCAATGACAAGTGGGCGTTGTGTGACAGCAGCTTCGCCAACGCGGGCGACCGTGGGCTCTCGATCTTCAGCAGAATCGCAATTGTGTCGCCTGATGCAAAGCATTTTCTTATCGCCATCGTGAGCTATGTAAACCTCATGAGTGTCAAGTCTTATTCAGCCAACGCATACGAAAGGAACATACCGAGATGTTGGGCAAGTCGTCCTGCCTCTGAGCGGCGTCCTGGCGAGGGAGCCAGCTCGGCTGCAGCAGGGCAGTTAACATCCTGTCCGAGTCTATGAGCAAGTCGGTGTGGGCCCAAGGGAGCTCTTCCATCGGCGGTGTCTGCGGGCGGGACTTCGGCAGATACAGCAACGGCACAACCAGCCTATAGGAGTAGCAACAGGGGTCAACGCGTCTGCCCCTTCCATAACAGGGGAAAGAGACCAGCGTACTTCTCGTGCCGCCGGAGGCCCCTACGTGTGATGTCGACCCTTAGCGAATAATGGATCTCAGTGGAGATGCCCGGCTGGTACACCGTGTACGAAGGGGGGAGCGGGTCGTCCTGGCCATCGATGTGCGTCGGAAAACGGATCGAGAACGCGAATTCGCCCTTGAGCGTCGCGCTCTGCTTCGAGGGGGCGGCGTACACGGCCTGCTTCTTCTTGAGGACGACGACACGGCTGACCCCGGGCACGGCAACGGTTGCGTGCTGGCTCGCGGAGGTGTTAATGGCCCCTTGGAGCTATAGATAGCCAACCGTTAAACGACACATGCGCATGCGATGCATGTTATATGTTGTTACGACATCAAGTCAGGCCCTCGGTACGCCCGCGTTACCCCACACTACTCAGGACTCACCGAAACCGAGACCTCGATAACGTGCGAGCACGACTTGCGGAACGTGATAAGGCCATCTACGGTGCCCGCGAAGCCATACGCTGGGAGGGCGAGTCCCCAGTGCGGAGGGTGGAGACGGACTTCGAGGTGGTCGGTCTTGTATATGTGTTTCTGGCCTTGCGAGGCTGGGGCCAGCCCGGTGGGATGCGGTCGCTCGGTGAGGAGGACTCGCTCCGCAGTCGACGGACGTTCCGAGTACAGCGGCGCGGGGCTGGCGGGAGACGTTAGCGCCACGTACGAGGGGGGCAGCTCGGCGTCCATGATGATCGACGGGGGCGAGCCAGAGTGCCGTCAAAGACAGGAGCCAGACACACGCGCAGGGCGCATGGAAGAGCCTGTCTGCGGCGGGTTATATGGCTAGACGCGAGTGGGCGAGGACGCTTGTAACTTGAAATAAACGCTGATGATGGACAACTGAGAACATGCATGGCTTCTAGATCAAGACAGGCTCTTCTATTATACCGGCGCATCATGGACGCTATCTGGGCTCGCAGTTTGCACATAGCTCGTGCCACAGGCGGAGCTCAAACAGGGCGTGGTCCGACGGTCGAGACGTAATTGCCCTCGAGAATGACTCGACTTTGTCCCCCGGGCCACCTTCCGTCGGCTTACAAACACAACAAAGCCGCCGCTAACGCTCGTCCAAGCGATCAAACGCAACATTCTGTGACTTTCACACCAACACCTGCCCACCACATGACAATCTCCATGACAAACTAAGGTACCCTTCCACCGTCCCAGCCCTCATTGGCCTAGAGTCGCTAAGTGCGCTGTGATATCCGCCTCTTGCGTCGGCCTGCCGTTGCAAATACTTATGTTGTTGGAGTGGAACCAACCGATTGGCTTGACATTCTGAAGAGAAGTACGATCGCATAACGTATGAAGGAGTATCACGAGAATATTGTACACATACAGAACGAGACTGCCGGAACATGCCACACATCTGTGTGGGACCTAAGGAGTCCTACCAGAATTGCATCTTCGAAGTCCTGTATAGCAGTGATAAGGATCATATGTAAAACTTGAGTTCATGCGGAACCGAGCGGCGAAGGTAACCAGACGCATGGAGAACTCACCGAAGTCTAACAAGGATGGCCCCAAGCAATACCATAGGGCTTATCGTAAACGCTAAAAGGCGGACGAAGTAGGCACTAGCGCCAGTCGACCAGTCCGACCAAGCACCTCCGAGGTGCACTACGAGAAGGAAAAGCGGGAACAGAAGGTACCCGGACAGCCTGTACGGATGGCACATGATCAGCAGTTAGAATTACAGTAGGCCGCCCGAGTTGCAATGCTATGACATACCTATGGTACTTCCAAACCTGTTTGGCCTTCGGATTGCCGCCGAACAAGCGTCCTCCGAACCAGACGCTTCCGCCGCCCAGCATCACCTGGATCACCAGCCACGACACGGAAATGATCCCCAGCGTCTGGCAGGAACGCGACGTCAGTCTGCGGGGAAATAGCGAGCACGGCGACGCCAAAATCAAGCGGCGTTGAGGCCGTCGATCCTGCCGTCGGAGGCCCGTGTCTGGGCTCGATGGGAGCAGTGACTCACTCCATGCCATGTGGTGAAATGAGAACTCCCATGTAATGCCTTCCGGCGAACGATCGCAAGGGTACCCAAAAGGATCGCCGGGACTCCAAGGCCCATCATTGCCAATTGGTGCCTGGTCAGTCCGGCGGCCTTGGTCTTGGCTTGGGACGTGGGCTGCAGTGTCAATATGCCTGTTCAGAGAACATACGTAAGCTCACGACGCACGGAAAGATAGTTTGGATTCTAGAAGGGTGTCAAACGTCGCGTGGGTTAACGACGAGACTAACCGTAGGTGAACAATGCAATCGATAGGCTCTGTAAGATCGGGTGGAAGAAAAAGAGACCCAGTGACGTAGGGTTGTTGGTTAGGACGATCGTCCACGTCGACACCACAAACACCTATGATGGCCTTGTCAGAAACCTAGACCACTTATAAATACTATGGCTCGGATGCTCACCCCGGCGGATACCTGGTCACGATACGGCGAGGCAAAAATGAAGGGGTATTCGAGGTCAATGGACTGGCAAAGCACGATGGTGCGACGACGTACGTATGCGGCCCACAAAGCAGCCACATCTCCCGGCCGGCCTTCAGGCTTGACAAACTGTTCGTCGTAACCCATATCGTCGCCGGAAGGAGAGAGGGGTGTGTCAGGATCGACGTTGAATGGTTCAGTTTCGGGGTGTGGGTGTGAGTGCTGGGCGTCAGGTGTGGAGGGAAGGACAGGGGGCATGTCTGTGGGCTCCTCAGGTAAGTGCTATCCAGCGGGACGGAGGGAGTTGGGGTGCATGTATGCGGGGGAAACTGGTGCGGCGGAGGTGGGAGCTCGATAAGAAGCTCTGGGTACGTGTCAGATCGGGAGCAAGGCTTGACAGACTAGCGCACTGCTGAGGAATTAGGGGATGCGAATGGCTAAGCATTCCACATTCACAGCCCCCCACCGCTGGGCGGCCGCCGATGTGAATGTCCACATCCTATCCAAGATCAATCCACTTCGCTCGGAATTCATCCATCTCGCAACTTTCTCACGCTCCCGATCCGGCTCTGGCAGCTCCCATCCGCCATCTCAGCGCTCAGCATTCGGTCCATCCTCTAGCCAGTACTACATAGTGGTAGTTTGGGCAGTGCTGGCCATGGACAGTACTTTGCTTGGGAAAAGTGGGTGCAGCTGTTACACATATGGCTATTAGTGGAACAGGTATACTGTAGTATGGGCTATCATGTTGCACGTAAGTATTATGGGAACTCGATTAACCATGTCACCAGTCGGACAGCGAACCACTGCAGCCTAAGGCTTAGTCCCCAATTTATCCTCCCTCCCCCCCCCGCCCATCAGTACGTCAACCTAGAAGTGTAGGATAACTTGTGTACATAGATTCCGGCGTTGCATACAGCTGCATGAACTTCGGGGTCCCACCCTGGTCGCAGGAGGAGGGAAATTGCCGGTTGGCGCCCGTGATGAAGACCCCAGGGATTCAGGGAATTCCCCGCCTTTCGGCGCGGAGGAGTCGCGGGGGCGAGCTCACGGCAAGCGAGACACGGGTACGGACGAGGTCCGATGGTCATTTGGGGATGGGCAGCCCCGCCAGCGAAAGCGTCCACGCTTGGTTAGGGTCATGTGACTTGCCGACCGTAGATAGTCCGTGCCGAATGTTATCTCTCATCTTGCCGACAACTGCCAAGTGTGTTTGGTCTTGACCTCTGACCCCCTCCGTCTTTGCGAACCGGCTCGGGGACCTTCGCTCGTTCCTGAGGTTATGCTAGCCGACACGAAACACGATCGACAACTCGACTCGATCTCACTCGGCAACTACACGGTGGCTGGTCGATGGTAGAGAGAAGGATACTCGCTGCACAGGACGAGTACGGCGGCAGGGAGGTCGAAAGCATAGTGTAAGTGATCAGTATAAGTACTAGGACCATTCTGTGTAACTAAATAGAACATATCGATCCGAAAGCGCCACCACACGCAAGCAGCGTGCTCATGTTCCACCTTTGCCACCAACCCTAGTCCTCATCATCATCCTCGTCCTCCTCCCATATTCTCCCAGCTCTCAGGTTCCGGTCGTACTTTGCCATCTCGTCCTTTGCACGTTTTTGAAGCTCGGGAGATTCATTGTAGTGATCAATAGCTTCGATCAAAGCCGCAAACATCTTGTCCTTCGTCCCAATGGTGTTCATGAGAGGCATCATCTTCTCGCCCTTCGGACCTGTGTCGACCCACTCCCGGTGCCACCACACTTGCAGTCTGAGCATCTGGACAGTGTAGGTCGTTGCCCGGAGGACGTCGGAATCAAGAATGGGGGCCAGGTTCCTCAGCATAGCACGTCGCGTCGCCTTCTTCTCTGCCATCACCTCCCTTTGTTTCCTCCGCTTCTCCGCCAAGGCCCGATTCGCCTCCGCAATCCCCCTCCTCCTCTTCCGCTCCAGTTGACACCCTTCAATATGTCGCTGCAGCTTGCAGAGATATTTGAGATTCGCTTCGTCCAACTTCATGATGTACGTCCTCGTATCGTTCTGCTTGTACGTCATGCGCGCATTGTACCCATACAGTGACATGTTAGGGGCTTGCCTCATAAGGATGTGGTATTGTCCGAGCGCTCCTTCGTTTGCATCGTTAGTTGTGGGCATGAACGCAAGGTGGCATTGGACCTCGGAAAGTTGGTCGATGGTCCCTCCCGGTGCGAACTCTGCAGCGAAGCGTTCCCAGGTCTCCAGTGCGCCCTCGAAGAAAACAACCAGGGCGCCACGGAGATGGGGGACTCGAGAGCTGGCCACAAAGGTTTTGATGGCTGCGAATGCCATCGGTGAGTCCCACTCATCCCCATTTAGTGCCCCAGTGAGATGTGATGCCTCAGGTCCTAAGAGCAGATCAGGATCCGTGATAACCCGTCGCATATGCGCTTTGAGTTCATCATGGAGGGGCGCAAGGTTCAAGTGGTTTTGACGTTCAGGTCCAGGACCGGGGCGGCGGACCGCGCGCATGTAAGGATGGCCAATTGCTTGGGAATAGAGGGACAGGACGCATAGCTCGGTAAGCATTGGATCGTCGTCTAACGCGGCTTGTATATTCTTTTCCATATGATTCAGGCCTTCGCTTTTCTGATAATGGACTTGTAGGAGGTACCCCCGGAAGAGGTCGTAGTGCTCGAGAGTCACTGTTGCAGCGTCGCCATTTGAACCAAAGCGAGTAGCGCATGTCTCTGGGTACGTGAATTGCTTGCCAGTATGGTCCTCATGATAGAACCGGTACTGATCTTGGTGACCTCGTTTGTCGTCCTTGTGTCTGAATGCAGCGCCCATCAAATCTGTCAGTTTGATCGCTCCTCCCGTAGACTTCTCCTCTGCTCATGCTCGCGCCTTCCCTCCTATCCTTGCTGCCTCGCCGTTGTCCTTGTTCATGAGGAGAATGGGCGGAGTCTCGCCTATTGACTCCCAGTAGGTTGACAGCTTCATGTATCCTCCTTTCATCGCATTGAGCTCCTTGTGCATGCAGCAGCCCCCGTGGACAAAGAGCTCAGCGACAATCCGGTCGTCCTTCGGAAGGGCGTTGTATGCAGCCTGTCCAACGCGTCGTACCACGGCTTTCCAGATTGCGCCATCTATTGCCGTCTGCTCCTCCACAGTAAGACGGTCCCACGCTCCTGTTCCACCCGCACGCTGAACTGCGCCTGCGGTTTCCTCGGCGATGATAGGTAGGAATTCTGGCAGTGACATCTGGCCAAGCACCTTCTGCCCCTCTATCTCCCATATCGATGCCATCTTCTTCTCGAGCACAAGGCGAGCACGTTTCTTCTGATCCTCGGCATGATCTGACATGATGCCACAGGTTTTTGCGAAGAGAGTACGGGGGTCAGCCTGGGATTGGGCACCTCGGGGACTGTTGTTGTGGACGTCGTAAGCGAAGGTGGCGAAGTCCTCAAGGGCCTGCATTTGTGTCTCGCTGGTGTGGTCTGCTGCAGTGCTCACACCGAGGAAACGGTGCGTGTGCACTTCCCTGTTGTTCAGCTCGAGCTGGTGTGCCTCGGTTTGGATCTTCTTGTGTGAAGTTCCATCGCCACTTAGTGTGATACCTGATTGACAGAGAATCAGCTTGTTGACAAATGGTTAATTTATAGGCCTCCTCACTTTCTGCAGTGGCAATCTCCTCAACTATCTGCATCGCAAATGCCAGGTACCCCTCCCCACTGAACCTTCTGATGGAGCGGCTACTGATGGTTCCTTCGACAACCAGACCGCCGGCTTCTGCCACAGTGGAGATGACGTCCTGGACGTGGTTCACCTTTACACCCAGTGCAAGGAGGTCACGGACAAGAGTCCGGATTGACTCGGGTACGATACCCTTCTCCTTCATCCGGAATGTATGGCCACCGCCCGTGGAGGTGGCAGTGCTCATTGCCTTCTCCACAGCTCGGTCCCGAATGGTGGGGAAGCGTTCAACACGCTTGCGCAGCGTGTCATTCCTCTTCCGGTAGGAGAGAACCTGCCCCTGAAGTGTGCGCGAGTCGGCCAGAACCTCGTCGAGATGCACCTGCGTAGTCACGTTTTCGTGGCATAGTGTCGAGATGGTGGTGCGAGCCTCGCTAAGGTAACGTTCAACCTCCTCGAGGGCGACAGCGAGATGATTGACCACTGTCTCCATGCACGCAATTGCAGCCTCCTTCTCGGCCACTACCTCCTGCATTCGATCCGCGGCAGCTGCTTGTACCAGGTCAACAAGAGCGAAGAGCTGTTGGGATTGGAGCTCCAGGTAGGATGCATGTTCAGTGAAGGATTTCTCCTTATCCACAATGATGCTCATTGCGTGATTCCAGACTGCGCGGGCCTCCTGTTTTGCAGCGTGGACGCGCATATCCGCATCCTCACGAGCCCGCTGGACGTCCTTGTCTGCCTTCTGTCGTGTGAGGTGCACCTCCGCAGCTGCCTCGTCGCGTGCAGCTTGTATCAAGGTGGCTGCGCGCTCTTCGGCGTCACGCTCAATCATTTGGATGAGCATTCAGGCGGTTGTCTCCGTGGTGCGCACGCGCTCGTCCATACGGGCCTTGATGTTGTCAAACCACTGTGCTGCCTCGTCCTTCAACATGCGAATGACTCCATTGGCCTGTGCACGGACTGCGTCAAGATTGGTGGCCGCTCGTTCTTCTGCGGAGCTCACAAGCACCTGCGCCCATCCCTCAACAGCACGAACATCTGTGAGAGCTTGCGCCCTGACGCTCGAGAGCAGGATCGCCGCGCGTTCTTCCAACTCACCCATTCGCGCCGTCAGATAGGTCGTGCACCGCTCCTTGACCTCGCGGAGCTCCTCGGTATGGTCCCGCTGCGCCGCATCAAGGAGCGCGGCACAACGTTCTTCTGTCTCGCGCACCTGGCGGACAGACTGCTCTTGGATCCGGAACACTTCATGAGTTGCCCTTCGCCATTCGTCTGCCATTGATTGTTGCATTATGGCTATTTGCTCGGAGGTATGATGCTCAACAGCAGCGACGTGCGCGTGCAATTCGTGGGCGTGATGGATAGCGAGATGTTCTGATAGGATGGCATGATGTGCAACTGCACGAGCTTCTTCTTCCCTTCTTTGCGCGTCCTCCAGGGCTCCTTGAAGTTCATTGTTGTGGCCACGTGCTTCTGCGAGCTTGGCCCTCACCTCCTCCATCTGCGTCTGCCCTTCGATGACCCTCTCCTCCAACCTCTCCTTCTTCTTCCGCACCCGATTCTCCCTCCGCTGCGCGTTG